>VZQC01009338.1:1554987-1625173 GCA_009823505.1 Rhizomys pruinosus
CGTAACTGGCATACAGTGCTGGAGTGGATCTGCATGACTGGTGTGCAATGGTGGACTTGATCCACATGACTGGCATACAGTGCTAGAGTGGATCTGTGTGACTGGTGTGCAATGCTGGAGTGGATCTGTGTGACTGGTGTGCAATGGTGGACTGGATCCACGTGACTGGCATACAGTGCTGGATCTGCGTGACTGGTGTGCAATGGTGGACTGGATCCACGTAACTGGCATACAGTGCTGGAGTGGATCTGCATGACTGGTGTGCAATGGTGGACTTGATCCACATGACTGGCATACAGTGCTAGAGTGGATCTGTGTGACTGGTGTGCAATGCTGGAGTGGATCTGCGTGACTGGTGTGCATGCTGGAGTGGATCTGTGTGACTGGTGTGCAATGCTGGAGTGGATCTGCGTGACTGGTTTGATGTGCAGTGGCTTTTCCCTACCATGTTACAGCAGAAGAACCACCACACAGGGCCTTCAAAGAAAGAAAAGTCAAAGGAAAACCCTGGTCTACCACTTTCATTTGTAGCTGTTTACCTTGAAGGGGACAAAAAACTATCTTTTCCATCAACCCTGCCTTGGCCTTGTGTTGCCCTGTGTCTTCTACCATGGCAGGATGTGGTATTAAAAGGAATCACTGACAGCAGTAAATGCTATTTTTTTCATTTTGTACATCTGAGTGTTTTGCCTACATTACATTGAGTGCATGCAGTGCCCATGGATACCAGCAGAAGGCATTGGATCCCCTGGAACTGGAGTTAGAGGCAGTTGTGAGCTACGATATAGGGGCTGGGAACCAAATCCAGGTACTCTGGAAGGAACAGCAAGTGCTCTTCACTGCTGAGTCATCTCTGCAGCCCCTAAATATTATTTTTTAAATAAGGCATGAGAGGGCTGAAAAGACACTCGGTTGATCAAGAGCTAGGCCTTGCAAGCATGAGAACCCAAGTTCAATCCCCACAATCCACATAAGAAAACCCAGGTGTGATGAAACTTCCTTAGAATCCTAGAGCTGGAGAGGGAGAGATAGGTTAGTGCCTGGGGTTCACTGGCCAGCAAGCTATCTTCTCAGTGAGTTCCTGGACAATGAGATACCCTGTCTTAAAAAATAAATACATGAAAGGTGCCCGGCACCTGCAGGAATACAGAAAAGGCTGTCCTCTGGGTTCCACATGCATGTGCACATGTGCACGCACACACATAAATTCTAAAAATGTGGAAAGATGCCGGGCGTCGTGGCGCACACCTTTAATCCTAGCACTTGGGAGGAAAAGGCAGGCGGATCTTTGTGAGTTCAAGGCCATCCTGGTCTACAGAGTGAGTTCCAGGACAGCTGGGGCTACAGGGAGACCCTGTCTTGAAAAAAAAAAAAAAAAAAAAAAAATGTGGAAAGACAAGAGGGCCTGGTTGCGTAGACATGGGTTCTACTTTTACTGTGTGTCCTGCCAGGCTGACTTTGGAGGCTTACAGAAAATATTACAGAAAATATTTCAGTGTGGCTTTCAGATGGGCCTCTCTCTCCATTTCTTCCCTTCCGGTGCCCTTTCTCCTGACTAGATGTCACCCACTGGGGCTCACTGCAAAAAGATACCCCTGTGGTTAAGGAGATGACACGTCTGCTCACAATTATCACATCCAGACACAGGATCCAGAAGTCCATCCACTCCAAAGCTGTGTAACTCAAGAGGGATGTGGAGCCCAAGCCCTGGGCCCAGTCACTGTTTGCCCAGGTGTCTGCTAAATGGAGCTCAGACACAGGGACCCATGGGTGCCTCCTACCTTGCAGTTCAGTATTTCCCCAATTCGACCACAGTGTGTGGGGCCTTTCTCTCTCTCTTTCACTTTCTCCACTCAGCACTTTTCTAGTAGGTCAACTCTATCTACTATGGGTCTACTCTAGAAAGAAAATATTGATTTCTTTGGATCATGCTTTTTTGTGCCTATTTAGGGTTACTTCTCACGATAAGTCTTGGCAATAAAGCTGCCAAATGCCATGAAATGACGAGCTAAGCCTTTTCATCCTTCCAGTGCTCCCTCCATTCCAGCTGTATCCCCAGCCACCTCCCACCATCCTTGAAAGACAGGCGGAAGTGACGAGGATAGCTAACATTCACTAAGCACTTCCAGCATGTGATACAGAAGACACAGGACCCCTTAACCTGTGTCCTGTGATAACAAGGCAGGAATCATCTTCAACATGAGGAAACAGACACAGAGTTTCAGGAAGCACTCAAATTCACAGAGCTAGGAAGAGACAGGGCAGAGACTGGACCTCGGCTGTACAAAGAGGTTGTGTGTGGGGGGGTCCAATGTGCTCTCTTCATGTGCTACAAGGTGAAGTGTGTGTGTGGGGGGGTCCTATGTGCTCTCTTCATGTCCACGGTGTCACATCCCAGCATGTGGAAGTGGGACCTGTAGCTAGATGGATCTGTGTGTAGAGGTGTGTGTGTGTGTGTGTGTGTGTGTGTGTTGCACCTGTGTGTGTGAGCATATGGTATTGCATATGTGAGCACGTGCAGTATTCATGTGGTATATGTAGTATGCATCTGAGGGGTATAGAGGGAAGGCAAGACACAGTGGCAGCAGCCATCCGCATGGAAAGGGACCTGCTATTCTGAGCTTTGGCTGTGACAGTAAGCTGTGGCCAGCGCAGCCGTTAGCAATCAGAGTGTGTTTCCATCCCATGTGGAAGTGCTGCCATCACTTGTCAATTGCAAAACCTTGCTGTCCTGAAATACCAAAGTATGTGAATGGCACACTTTCACTGCAAATTAGAAGTCACTTCCGAGTGAATGTGTCACACTCAATCAAGCTATCTTGACTGACAGAAACCCACATGGCCCATGGATAACAGATAGGAGCCTGTGCAGGAGAGCCATAGAGTATTGCCTGAGATGTTTGTCTCCATAGGCCAAAGGAGCGCCTTGGACTGCAGGGACTAAAATTGAAAATGAGACCGAACGGGCATCTCGTTTGGATGTCAGATGTGGCTGCCATGTTCTTGCCTCACTCCTGTGTGTAGCTAACATGGGAAGATGGGTAGCTGATTCTTGGGAAGTGCCTTGATGTGTAAAATCCTCACCTTGCAAGCACGAGGACCTTAGTTGAATACCCAGCACCCTTGTGAAAATGCCAGACATGGTGGCACAGCCTTGTGGTTCCATGCTGTAGAGTCAGGAGGACCCTGGCAGGCTAGTCTGCTCAAATCCATGCGCCCCAGGTTCAGAGACACACTGTGTCTCAAAGAAAGTGGATGACATTCCTGATGATGACACCTGAGGTTACCCTCTGGCCTAGACACAGACACAGACACAGACACACACACACAGACACACACACACACACACTACACATAAACACACTATACACCACACCACATACACAACACACACACACTACACATATACACACTACCCACCATAAACACACACACACACACACACACACACACACACACACACACACTATGTAGCTTAAAGATAAACACCCAGGATATGGATTTCCTTTTGCTGGGGAAAAAAGATATTTATGAGATGTTAAGGCCTATGGATGAATGCTCAAATGTCAGAGCTTCTTAGAATAAATCCGACAGTCTCCTAGCTTGGCCCAGAGCGTTCTTGTGTCCCACTACTACTTAACCTCCATTTTCTGTGGCCTTGTGTCTCACTACTACTTAACCTCCATTTTCTGTGGCCTTGTGTCCCACTACTACTTAACCTCCATTTTCTGTGGCCTTTTTCTATACTTTCCAACCAAGAAACAGCCACTGGTTCCCACTCTTTTCCCTTAGGAATGGGCAAAGAAACAACTGGGCTTCAACCTTCAGCAAATATTGCTATCCATTCTCTGCTCGGGTTTGCATGTTATAGTTAGCAATGGAAATCTCTTCATTGCAAGTTTAAGAGCACACATTCAGAGAAGGGATCAGGAGAAATTCCTTTGGTCTTTTGCCTGGTAATTCCTATACCTGATTATATTGGGAACACATTATGAGGGAGAATATTTAAGAAACACCACTGATGGTTGGGCATGGTGATGCACACTTTAATCCCAGCACTGGAGAAGCAGAAGTAGGTAGAACCTTTGTGAGTTCAAGGGCAACCTAGTCTATGTAATGAGTTCCAGGCCATTCATGGCTCTGTAGAGATGGAGAGAGAGAGAGAGAGAGAGAGAGAGAGAGAGAGAGAGAGAGAAGAAAGAAAGAAAGGCAGGAAGGAGAAGGAAGGAGAGAGAGAAAGAAGGAAGGAGAGAGAAAAAGAAGAAAGAAAGAAAGAAAGAAGAGAGGAAGAAAGAAAGAAAAGGAAAGAAAAGAGAAAGAAAGAGAAAGAAAGAAAGAAGAAAGAAAGAAAGAAAGAAAGAAAGGAAAGAAAAAGAGAGAGAGACGGAGGGAGGGCGGGAGGCAGGGAGGGAAGGAGGAGAAGAAGGAAAGAGAAAGAAAGAAAGAAAGAAAGAAAGAAAGAAAGAAAGAAAGAAAGAAAGAAAGAAAGAAAAAGAAAGAAAGAAAGAAAGAAAGAAAGAAAGAAAGAAAGAAAGAAGAAGGAAGAAAGAAAGAAAGGAAAGGAACAGAAAGGAAAGAAGGAAAAGAAAGGAAAGAGGAAAGGAAAGGAAAAAGGAAAGGGGGAAAAATATCATCAAACTCTACTCCAGGAACATATCTATGATATACTCAAACTCCCCAGATCTCGTGTTCAGATGTTATTGACTCTGTCCTTTAGGCTGGATATAGCGAAGAGCTAGTAGAATCCAGGAGCTGGCCACTCATCCCTCATGGTCGTACAGTCTTTTTCTCAAGATGGAGTCTCATGTAACCTAGGTTGCCCCTGAACTCCCTACATAGCCGAGGATGACCTTGAACTCCTGATCCCCCCACCTGCTTCTCCCATGTGCTGGGATTATAGGTGTGTGCCACCATGCCCAGTTTGTGTGGCGCTGAGCATCAAACCCAGGGCTTCATGCATGCCAGGAAGCCCTGTACCAAGTGCCACATCCCCAGCCCATGATCTAAAAATTGTTAATATGACCACGTTTATACCTCTGCTTCTGGCCTAAATATTTGCTTGTGGTTTTTAACCCCCCAAAAAGGACTTTCCTTCTCTGATCTCTCATCCAAAGCTGTATTCCCCTACGAACTCTAGAGAGACTCAGAACTTGAGATAGGTAGAATGCAGAAATGGCTACAGATAGTCCTCTTCTTCGTCCTCACCCATGCAAACAATCTGTGTGCTGAGACAAGTCTTGCTCTTAGGGTTCTGTGACCCATGATTGTGGAAGTGTTGTCTTTCTGCTCTCTTCTGACTTGCTACAGAAGGAGGTAAATGCATTTTCAAGGTTTAAAGTTACAAGTTTTTTCCAACCTTTCACCATAAATCCAAAGTTTACTTGGTTGAGGAATATTTTTTAACTGACATCATCTACCCTGCAAGGAGCAGTCCCTATTCTTCCAAAACCACTCAAGGTCATGGAAAGAAACAACGAGCTCTTTTGCTGAGTAAATTTGTGTGACCTAACCTGGATTCTTGACTTTGACCCAGTTCCACACATCTTACTTCATCCATCTGGTTTTCGCAAGGGCACAGTGAGGTTGTGGAAACTGTGCAAATGGAATTAGCAATCAATGGTTGACTTTTTAGGCAGGAGACTTTGGCCTTTTAGAGAGTGCTGTTAAGCAAACAAGCTGTTTAGAATTATATATTCAGTGCTCTCTGATGCAGTGTGCCAAGAATACCAGGGGCCACACTCACAGACAGCCATAAGACAAATAGATAGAAGCACATTCATTGTCCAACCCATTTCTTTTTTTTTAATTTTATTTATTTTTGTATGTGTATGAGTGTACTGTCTGCATGGAGGTTGGTGCGCCTGTGTGCGTGCAATGCTGCAGCGGTCAGAAGAGGGCATCAGATTCCCCTGGAACTGGAGTCAAAGTTCGTTCTCAGCCACCCTGTGCTGGGTGCTGGGGATCGAACCCGGGTCCTCTGCAAGAGCAGTCGGCACTCTTAACCGCTAGGCCATCTCTCCAGCCCCTGTCAAACCCATTTCTATGTCCACAGTTTCGTTCTATGTTTTTTTCTTGGAAATGACCTTTATAGGTAGCAGCAACTTAAGAATCTTCTAAATGGGACTATAAAGATTGTAAAATAGCCAAGCCTGGTGGCGCATGCCTTTAATCCTAGCATTCAGGAGGCAGAGGCAGGCAGATCTTTGTGAGTTCAAGGCCAGCCTGGTCTACAGAGCTAGTTCCAGGACAGCTGGGGCTACAGGGAGAACCTGTCTTGAAAAGACAAAAAGAATATTGTAAAATAGGTCTGTCTTGCTATCTACACAGGCAGGTAGAACTTGAGAGAGAGCTGTAAAACGGAGTGGTTACTCTTGAGCTTAGGTATGAGAACTTTGGTATGATTGTGTAAGGTGCGATTGTGTCATGAAATGCAGTAAAAATAATTCTAATGGTTTTAGTTGGGCAGAAACTAGAGAAGATCCCCAGATCAAGTTTAGTTTGAAATATACTCTTCTCTGCTGTTGTGAAAAAAATAAAATAACAGAAGCAACAGCTGAGCCTGTGGCTCTCAGCCATGGGGAAGAGGAGAGTTAACCTAAGTGTGGTGTGATTGCTGTCACTCAGAGGCAGAAAAGGAACCAGAATCTAGAGTAAAATTGATGTCCAAAAATGATGAGGTGTAGTTTTGTCAGACAGATGACATTCTCTACCTAGTATTGTCCAACATTATACAAGGAACACCTATTGGACATTGAGTTATCAAGAATCTCCTTGAGCATAGTCTAACCAATAAAGAAAATGGATTATTTTTCCTGATGGTATGGAATAACATTTACTCCATACTGGTAAAGCCAACAAAAATCAGTTTTCTTAGATGTTCTTAGCCCTGGGGTCCTAGAAAATCTTCAAGAACTATATATTGAAATGTGTGTGTGTGTGTGTGTGTGTGTTTGTGTCTGTGTGTGTGCCTGTGTCTGTGTGGAGAGAGAGAGAGAGAGAGAATTCTATACTCTTATAGTTCATTATAGAATCTTAGCGAAAACTTATTCCAGCTTAGAATAATTGACAGAATGTCTAGTAACCTTTGTGTCTTAGCCTCTGATTTCGAGTAGCACCTCAGAATCTTAGACACAGAAATGGTAGGTAGTTAAGAGAGAGGGATAGGACTTGAGGAGACAAGACAAAAGGGCTCGCATGGTGGCGTCATCTTTTACTGAATGAGAATTTACTCAGCGTCTGCTCGACTGTGTAGTCTTTTCTTGCTGGGCAAGTTCTTCTGCTTAAGGTTTAGTTTGTTACTAGGGAGTTACCAAAAGAGGTTAAGGAACCAATTACTTTAAATGTAGACATTTTGTGCCTAACTGTGTAGATGGAGAACTCTGGAGAGGACAGGAGTTAAACATCAGTGCCCTCCACTACTCCCCGCGTGACAAATGTGTTTCCTCTGTGATTCCAGACTCCCCCTGGGCAGGGCTGAGCAGGCTCATCTGGATTTGGCTTTTAGCAAAGATGCAGAAGCATCAGGAAATGTGAATGTGTTTCTCAGGAAAGCTTAATCTGGTTGTGATGGAAACGTTACAAGGTATTAATAGGCTGCTCTCATTGTCACAGCGAACTGCGTCTTCACAGAAAGCCACATGAGAAGATGGGCCTGGCTTTCTTACTCTTCAGGCATCTGCATACTCAGCTTAGATTTCTCTGAACCCATTCTGGGAAAGTCTAGCCTACTGTTTTAACTCTTCTCTACATAAATCTCACAAAATTGTATAACTTCCAAACCGTCACTTTTGCTCAGTTTTAATTATAGTTAACAAATGTTTGATTTTTTTTTTTTTTTTTTTTATTTGAGACAGAGCTATGTCTATGTGTTTCTGTGTGTCCGTCTCTATATGTGTCTATATGCATTTGTGTCTGTGTGTACATGTGTATGTGCGTATGTGGGTGCCTCTGTGTGTGTGTTTAATGGATATTTATAATTATGTCTTAAAAAGAGATTTTAAAAAGCTGCTAACCTTTCAGAGGAAATCACAAAGTAAAGTTTTTAAGAGTGGTTTCGGGCCTGGAGAGATAGCCTAGCGGTTAAGAGCACCGACTGCTCTTGCAGAGGACCTGGGTTCGATCCCCAGCACCCACATGGCGGCTGAGAACCATCTGTAACTCCAATTCCAGGAGAACTCCAGTTCCAGGGGAATCCGACGCCCTCTTCTGACCTCCGCGGCATTGCACGACACGGGTGCACAAACCTACATGCAGACAGTACATACATACACATAAAAAATAAAAAAAAAGAGTGGTTTCATCAACTAGGGACACAGCTCCATAGCAAATATATATACATATACATATACATATATGTAATGTATGTATATTTGGTCTTTTTGAGACAGGATCTCCCTGCAGCCTCAGCTGTCCTGGAACTCTCTATGTAGACCAGGCTGGCCTTGAACTCACAGATATCCACTTGCCTCTGCCTCATGAGTGCTGGGATTAAAGGTGTGAGTCATCATGCCTGGCCCTAAAATGCATATTATTAAGGCTGTAGTTTGTAGTGTAATATTTGAGTGATCTAACAAAAAAAAATTACTGCACCTTGGGATGTCAGAGAATCCCATGAATGTGTACCGTGTTTACCAAGTAGAAATCATGGTGCCCCGCCACAACAAGTCCGGCCCTGATCAAATATTGCAGTTCAGTTCAGAACATGATGTTTGTCACAGGAAGGTGACTTCTCCATCGTCTTCAGGCTCTGTTTCTTTCTTTCACTGATCAGTCCTAGAGAAATGATTTCAAAAATTGAATGTGTCTAGCTCATAGGTGCAAATTACAGCACTGTGTACTTTTGATTCTTTGTGGCAGAGCCTGCCATGGGCAGTGAAGGCACTGTGTCCTGGTTCTTGCCAAGAATGCTATAACAAGCTTCCTAAAGCTTCCCATTTATATAGGTTTTTCATCTTCAAAGAAGCTTGAAGGCATTCGTTTTCCCCCACCTGCCTGGGAGGTAGGAATGATTCCCATTTTATGGGTGGAGGGAGTGGACTTGTGACTTTCCTGGGGCCACCCAGGGAGTCTGGCAGCCCAGGTAAAGTTGGCCCCGCTGGCTCCACCTCTTGACTAAATGGTCTCCCATGCTCTTCTCCCTGACGTCATTTGCCCCTAAGAGCTGCAAGCCACCGGTGACAAATTCAAAGGCATCAAACAACCCAGAATGGGAAGGAAATAATTTATTCATTCATTTATTCATGTATTTATTTATTGTGACTTCATGTTCAATGAAACTCTGCGATAGCTAAGCAAGAAAAGGAAACTTCATGTGACCTTCCTGTGGCTCTCCTTTCACATCTGTAAAATGGGGTTCTGCCTGCTTCAGGAGTGCTGCTCGCATGGAAATCAAAGCAAGCTAATGAGGTCAAAAACTTTTCAAACTGCACAGAACTCTCTAACTCACAGGCATTGTTATTACTGCTGCCAGAAAATGACTACAGGGCTGCTTATGGAAGGGGTAGGAAGGGGTAGGACTTTCCTAATTAGGGATCTAATTGTTTGGGTGATGTGTGGCAGCCATTCAGCAGTCATGAAAGAATCCAAAATCAAGGGAAGAAAAGCCTATGCTCTGGGAAAGGCTAGCATTCTGTGTGGTATAAATTTAGCCGACAGAATGGCAAAACAAGTTGATTATGAGTTTGCAGAGCATGCAGCTGGACCACGGTACATGCTGGGGGCCAGGGAAGAGCCATACTGTATTCTAAGCCACAGGTCCAGGGTGACAGGCTACTCCCCTCCCACGGTGGAGATGAAAGGAAAGCTCTCAGCAAACCTCAAGGCTGAGTGGAGCCTCTCAGGTGGCAGAAACAAAGAAGTAACCACTGGGCTCCTGACCCCTCAGGTGTCGGACTGGCTTACCAAGCACCGCTGTAAGCTACAGAGCCAAGAATGAGGTGCTGTTTCTAGCAGAATGGTTTGAACTAAAATAAAATAAGCCCATCCGAATACCCTGGTGAGAAGAGGCCTCCTTGCTTGGCCTATTGCAGTAGTTCTGCAGGGCTCAGAGCCCAGGCTCTGCCCTCAGCTGGGCTCCCTTAGGGCAAGACGCAACCTGCACAGCTAACCTTGGAGGCCCTGAAACCATAGGGGCCATGAAACTGCAGAATCCTGGCCCTTCCAAAGCCACTCCAGGCAGCAAGGTGAAGGCTCACGGCTACCGGTCAGCCAGCCTTGACACACAGGCCAGGCACCACCGTGCAGGCGGCCACAGAAGCCTTTAATACCCCAGCAGTTTTAAACTGGGGATAAAATAAAGTGACTAATCCACAAAGGCCTCAGCCATTTGACTGAAAATAAAATCAAACGCCTTAGGGTTTTTCTTTTTAATCTTTATTGGTTTTTCTGCCTACAAAAGTAATACATGCTGGTTGTATAAAAAAATCAAATATTAGAGAAATATGTAACATAGCAAGGGAAAGCCTTCGAGGAAAAAGAGCCACCTCAACAGACCTGTGCGGATGAGAGTTCCAGCCTCATGTTTGCAGGTGGTTGTTTTTTGTTTGTTGTTTTTTCAAGACAGGCCAAAACAGATTGACATTCAGATATGTAGCAGTCTTGTGGCCATACTCGGGGTCTGGCCAGTAACCATTTTCTTGGCAAGCCAGCAGTTACCTCAACCTCCCTGGGTCCAATCCAAGAATGTATGGGTGTCGGGGATATGACTCAGTCAGTGTATGCCTCACAAGCATGAGGGCCTTAGTTCAGTCACCAGCACCCACATAAAAAGCTGGGTGTGGCAGGATACATCTGGGATCCCAGAGCTGGGGAGATGGAGACAAAGGCTGCTTGGGACTCCTTGGCCAGCCAGTCTAGCCAAATCCTCAGCTCCAGGTTTAATAAGAGAAACTATCTCAAAAACTAAGATGGAGTGCAATGGGGGTCACCAACATCAGCCCCCAGCCTTGCACCTGCACGTGTGGACATGTGGACGTGTGCACTTGTATCCACACAAACATGTACGCCGCACTCATGCAAAGTGTGGTGTGCAACAAGGGACAGTGAAAACCGACTGACCTAAACCTGGCTCCAAATGCTGCTTTTATTTTCTTCTGTGAACCAAAGGAAAAACCAACTACGTCCCGTGACGGTGACAAACAGTGTCGCTACAATTAAGTGCTGGTGTTTGCAATGCAGCGAGGTAGCCAGCATGGACTGCCTCTCACAGTACTTAGAGGATAAGCAGCTTTTCTCTATCCCCCACTTCGGAAAGAGCGTAGACTCTGAGAAGAAGAATTTCATTTCACTGTAAGACAGGATTCCTTATCAACAACAACAATAATCATAACTGCTATTTATTGAATGCGGACTGTGTCTAAAAACCATGTGATGCTTGAATACAGAGGATGTGTGTATAAAATGGCCGCTTGGAAACGTGGCAGAGATGCTGCTGTTCCACATTATCCCAGTAATTCTTCATATAGGAAGGCAGAGTCAGGCTTAAGAATTGTTCAACTTGCTGTCAGTCATTCAACAGTCAAATATTCTACCTGGAATTTTGCAAAATTGAGAAGGTAACCCAAAACATAAATGGTATTTTCTGATAGAGTTTAGACAGATAACTTCAAGAAGGGATATTGACATTGGTTCCTAAGTACTGTATGTACTGGTAGGCTTATCCAAATCACTCTGTTAACAATTGTGTACCAAGAGCAATCTCATTGGCTGATGTTTGTTGTTTGGATGGGTTAGCTTAGCAGTGTGCTATGGTGAGAAATTATTTTTATTACATTGTGTGTGTGTGTGTGTGTGTGTGTGTGTGTGTGTGTGTGGTGTGTAGGCATGAGTATCCCCTGATGTGCATGTGGAGGTTAGGGACAGCTTGCAGGAGGAGTCAGTTCTCTCCTACTATATAGGGCCCAGGATCAAATCGAAGCCATCCAGCTTGGCAGCAAGCACCTTCTACCTGCTGAGCCATCTTGCAGGCCCCAGAGTTACGTGCTATCAAGAAAAGTCTTCTCCCCATTAGAAAGAAGTGGTGGCTGTTTCTCCTATATACTTTCATTCCTCAGTTCTTTGAGAGAATAGTCATTGTTCTCATATCTCTCCCAGAATAAATCCAGAGAAATAGGTGAGCATGTCGGTGGTCATTTTCTTGCCCTTTTATAATTAAAAATAAAAGGTTTTCTTTTAATGTTAGCACAGTGCTAAATGGCTGCCCTGCTTGACGGCTTCATGGTTAATTAGCATGCTGGCATTCCCTGTTAGCCACTATCACTTGTCAGCTCCAGACATTTGCATCCCCAGGTGTGAAGAGCTTGCTTGAATTATTTTGGGTGCACAAGAGAGCAAATTATTTAGGCAATCGGGCTGAAAAAAAATGTGGGCAAATGAGAAATTTTCATAGTAAGATTATTCATTGTGAAGCTGATCCAGGAAGCTGTGTCCTTTTTGGATATCCGGCATAGTAAGCTGCCCTTCTGGGAGAAATACACATGTGCATGGACGTAATCATATACTTGTGAACTTTGATGGTGGTGGCGTCTGACAGACTTCCTTTGGAATGATGGCTGAATCCATGTATGTGTGGTGGATACAGGGGCATGGTGCATTGCCGTGTTGAAAGATTATCATTTGGAGAAGACACAGCATTTCCTGGTAGAGAGTGGACAAGCTGGAGGGATGGAGCACAGAGGGGTTCTTAACCTTCTTATTGGATTGAAAACTCAAATTTATGGGACTAAGCCTCCATCCTGTTGAAAAATCTTCAAGGCACTGACTGCGGTTCTTCACTTTGATTCATTTGGTTCTGTACATTCAGTGTAAATAGAGATGGGGAGGGCTTCTGTGCACCAGAAGAATCAATGCAGGCAGGGAGCCCTGCTCCAGGCTGTGAATGTTTGCTGTGGCAATGTCAACATGTGATCAGATAGCATTCAGAGGGCTTACTGCAGGAGCAGGTGCATTTTAGTCATCCCCTAAAGAGCACTCAGGACTGAAATTGTCATCAGAGATAAGAGAGCCACGCAGAGGGTCAGCTAGCAGAGCAGTTTAATCTGACTCAACAGAAGAGCTGAACCTTGCTCTGCAGAGACCTTTTGATCCCCTGGCTGGGAAGTTCCTGGGGAGGTTTGTTCTAGCCAATTCTCATTCTGTTGCCAACATCTGCACACTGGAGCCAAGCGCAAACATGGTGGAACAAAGGTCTAGGAGAATGGCCCCCACTTGGACATACAAACGAGTCTACGTGAGTCTGTTCATTCTTAGCTTCGTGACCTCTGTGTATCTTGTGCAATCAGCCTCAGTTTGGATAGCCTTGAGAGCTGAAAAATGCTAGACCTTAGATAAGACTAAAGACCAAGTGTACAGAAGCCTGACTTGGGCTCCCAGCCCTGACACAGCAGCACCAGAGGCCTGACTCTGAGTCTCTGCCCTCTCCCAGTTGCCATAAGCTGTTCCTAGGTGTCAACACAGGGCCAGGATAATTGGTAGCAAGCAGACTACCAGACTTGCCTATCTTCAATTTATAGCAGTACTGGAATGCTTCATGCCGCAGGCATGTTGGCCACTGCCTGCAGCACTGGCGTTTCAGCTCTGATTCCTGGTCTGCCCAGAGCGCAGAGGACATAACAGCAGCCTTCACTTTCTTCTTAATCCAGATAGTGTAATTTAGCTTCCTTAGATGGCCTGCTGGTGGCCTCCAGATTCTTACACAGAGCTAATGTGCATGTCTCCGACTGTTAAGATGGACTGAAGATGATTCTTTTTGTTATTTTGCTTGTGTATGTGTGCATGCAGATGTGTCTGTGCACGTATGCATGCATACATGCGGAGGCCAGAGGTTGATGTCAAGTGTCTTCCGCAACTGCTCTCTACCTTATTTATATACTGAGGCATGGTAGGATCCGGAACACCTGACTGAGCCAGTCAGCTTGCTCCAGGGTTACACGTCTCTGCCTCCCATGGTCTGAGATTGTAGAGTGACTGCCACTCACCCAGCATTTATGTAGGTGCTGGAGACCTGAATTCCAGTCCACTCCAGTTCTCGGGATTGCAAGGTGAACACTTTACCCACTGAGCCATTTCCCCGGTCCCTGGAGATGATTCTTAAGAGGACCAAGTTTAAGACAAGTGATGCTCTAATTGCCTCAAGTGATTCTGATGCTGACAAACAGCGGCCTTAAGAGGTCTGCTTATCTCGTTACTCTGATGATAGTTGGAGGTGGAAACAGAGGCAGAAGCCACCTTCTAGCTGGCCATCTTTTATTTCACAGATAAATTGTTTCATAGGTGGGCTGAGTACTTCATATGGCCTATTTATACTGTTCCTCACAGGTCAGGGTGGAGGAGGCCAGTTCTCATTATAGACTAGTCAATTCATATAGGAAAACCCAGTTTGTAACTATCGACTGATAACATTTCAGATACTTTTCTCTCTACTACTTGCTTTTTTTTTATGAATCTGAAAAACACTGGTGCTGCAAAGCACCTTCCCCATGACTCTACCAAAGATACTGGGGGACCATTCAATACAAGGCAGTCTTATATTTCATGATTCCCAAGGAAGCCAAGCAAGGCATGAACACAGAGAGGCAAGCTTGGAAACGACAGTTTCCTTTAGTACAACCCGTAACATATTAAGTCGTGCAACCGAGAATATACATAGTAGCACCATTATGAAGTATTAAAAGGCCTCCAGGTAACATCAAATACACTTGAGCTTTTGAACAGTCTTTTAAATATGGATAAGCAGTGCTAGAGAGATGGCTCAGCAGTTCAGAGGGTCTGCTGCTCTTCCAGAGGACCCAAATTTGGCTCCCAAAACCCATGTCAGGTGGCTCACAACCACCTGTAACTTCTCCATAGGCAAATGACCTCACATGCACATATGCACACACATACAAATAAAAATACATCTCTAACATATATATATATATATATATGTGTGTGTGTGTGTGTGTGTGTGGAGAGAGATAAGCAAACACAGGATGTTAATACTAAAAAGGTCCATAGGGATGGGGGCTGGAGAGATTGCCTAGCGGTTGAGAGCACCGACTTCTCTTGCAGAGGACCTGGGTTCAATCCCCAGCACCCACATGGCAGCTGAGAATCGTCTTTAACTCTAGTTCCAGGGGAATCCGACACCCTCTTCTGACCTCCGCGGCATTGCACAACATGGATGCACCAACCTACATGCAGACAGTACATTCATACACATACAAGAATAAATAAAAAAATTAAAAAATTAAATAAAAAGGTCCATAGGGAAAGAGCCCTTCTTCTAGAACAGCTGACAGTCACCATAGTGCTTGTATCTGTATTCTTGGGAGTTAGCAATTAGCAGGATGTATGGTTTATTATGAGCTTAAACACAGGAGCTTCATTTATTCAATACACGATTGCATCAAGTCCAAAGTAAGTGGTTCTAGAAAGTATCCTAGGATATGAGCTTGCATTAGAGGAGATGGTAGGCTATATGCATGCGTTCTGCTCACATCCTGTGATAGTCTCTGGACAGATTTGTTGCTTTGCGGGGGACATGAAACTTACCTAGATGTGGCATAAAAATGAAATCAACTTGGGCATTTGCAGTTGTGTCTGTGTGTATAACTTAGCAGATAATGTGCCATGGTGATATCAATGTAATTAAAAAAAAAACACGGAAAGGAAATGTAGCACAATGGAACATTCCAGATAAACTGGGAGCCATCACCATCTGCAGCTCAGCTTGATCCTCCTGGTTTCACATATAAAGTCTATTTAAGAGAGGAGTTAAATGTGAGATTTCTTCTTTCCCTATGTATTCTATTCTCTATGTTTCTGTTCTTGTGATTTTCTAACTCAATAGGAAATACATTGTGGTGTCTGTTTAGAAATATGCCTGGTAATGTCTTAGGACCTTACTGCGGGCCATCTTTAAATAATCAGTTGGACAAAAATACACATATGGTGTACCAAAAAATCAATTTGTCATTAAAAAAACTCAGAAACAACCTATTGTACTTGGCAAAATTCATCATTATTAAGTTCAGGCATGACATTAACTTTATGGTTGAAAGGTTTGGACTGTACACAAATGAACTAATTTTCAACACATGGCAACTACATTAATTTTTAAAAATGAGTAAGGAATCTCTCCTATGTAACTTATTAATAAGTAGACCTGACTTTTTTGGAGTGTACTTTTTCTCCACCAGTCAAGAGCTACAATCCTCAGCTAAGACAGATTTATGACCTTTTAAAAATAATGATGGAAAATGAGATGGGGCTGGGAGGATGGGAGGAGAGACATTTTAGTATCTGCTTCGCTCTGAGGCCTGAACTGCGAACTCTCCAGTTCTGGAAGCCTTTGAGATGCTGATTCCAGTCTTCTTGTGGGTTCTTAAACACCTTCTCAAATGACCCATTTTAATAACCTGAAAGCTATTATATAACGAGCAGCCATAATTTAGTCTAGGGCTCTAGGGGGACCCTCACAGTTCAGCAATGAATAGTTAATGCAGGATAATGTTTAGCAGGTTATTAGTTTTCACTATACAAATGCTGATGGGGGAACGCTTTTCTAAGGTGTTTAAAAGAAAATGTAATTAACTGGTTGCGTGCTTCTGTTGCAGCTCAAATTGAAATTATTCCATGCAAGATCTGTGGAGACAAATCGTCAGGAATCCATTACGGTGTCATTACGTGTGAAGGCTGCAAGGTAAGCCTTTTTAATTGTTGTTGTTGTTTCTTTTAATGTTAGAGGGTGGCTTTGTGATTTCTATTGTTTGCTTCCACTCTGCTTCATAATTCAACTCCTAGAGGTTCTGAATAATGACAGGGTGAAGTGAGTACTGTAGCATTAAATTGCAATGAACCAATGGCATGTACTGTGTTCACCTGGCATTCTGAGGGAAGGAGTAAAAAGAAAGGGACAGGAGTGCTGCTTGTGTATGTCATTTTCAGTCCCAGAATCAAGTGAACCAATGAAGATACCTCTGGGGATGGAGAGTAGTTTAGTGGGGAAGAGCACTTGCTGTACAAGAATGAAGACCTGAGTTCAAATCCCAGGGCCCACATAAAACATCCAGGCATGGCCACTTGTGCCTGAAACCCCAGAGTTAGGAGGCAGAGACAGGTGCTTGCTGGCCAGACAGCATAGCTAAAGCAGCGAGATTCAGGTTTTAAGGTTTAGTGTAAGACCCTCTCTCAAGGGACTAATGTGGAGGGAGCCTCAGGCCTCCATTAGTGCGTGCGCACGCAAAGGCACGCGCGCGCGCACACACACACACACACACACACACACACACACACAGGGCTACTCATCCCTGGATCAAGTTTATGAGAAGACTTAATGTGGCCAAGTCTTTGTTGGTATCTACCTCTTAACACATCTAGCCAAATTACAGGAAGAACTGAGTTCTAGTCGCAGTTGCCACTTGTTCACATTGTTTGGAACAGGCCTCAGTCTTTTAGTGACTCAACTTCATGCATAAAGCGGGCAGTGACACCAGCTCTTTCACCTTATCAGGACAAACTCTAAAGAAAGGGAAAAGAGAAGCTCCATTTGAATGTAAATGGTGTCTTTATTATTGCTGCTGGCACCACATTTGCTGTGTAATATTTGGTCTTGAGGCAATGGATACTATGAGTGCTTGCTGTGAGGGTGGAAACAAAGACACTTATTCTAATCAGTCAAGACCAGACCTCAAAACTCTGTTATTCAATTTCAATTGATTAAGATTCAAATCTTCGGGGCTGGAGAGATAGCCTAGCGGTTGAGAGCACTGACGCTCTTGCAGAGGACCCGGGTTCAATCCCCAGTACCCACATGGCGGCTGAGAACCGTCTGTAACTCCAATTCCAGGAGAACTCCAGTTCCAGGGGAATCTGAGACCCTCTTCTGACCTCCGCGGCATTGCACAGACCTGCATGCAGACAGTACATTCATACACATACAAAAAAAAAAAAAAGATTCAAATCTTCTGGGGCTGGAGAGATGGCTCAGTGGTTAAGAGTGCCAACTGCTCTTGCAGAGGACCCAGGTTCAATTCCCAGAACCCACATGATGGCTAAGAACTGTCTTTAAGCCGGGTGTGGTGGTGCACGCCTTTAATCCCAGCACTTGGGAGGCAGAGGCAGGCGGATCTCTGTGAGTTCAAGACCAGCCTGGTCTACAGAGTGAGTTCCAGGCCAGCTGGGGCTATAGTGAGACCCTCTCTCAAAGAAAAAAAAAAAAAAGATAAAGAAAGAAAGATTTTCAAATCCTCCTGTTTATATGGAAAGGGCCCTGAGATGGGCAGAGATGCTATTTGAGCATAGAGAAGGCCTCAGAGATAGCCGAACACCAGGACTGACATGAATTAGCCCTGAGGCTTTTTGAGACTGAGGCAAACAATAAAATCCATGATTCTGCTTTGTTTTCCTTTAGCCAAACTAGAATGTACAGTGTTATAAAATGGAAATTCACATACAAACTCAGTAATGGCTGAGTGACTTCAGGAAGATTTGCCTCAACATTTTTTTAATTTTCCTTTCACTGTTAATCATCACAACATTTGCTAATTTACACATGTTTAAATGTCTTATCCAAACAGCAAGTTAGTGAAGCTAGAGATTTTAATTTATTACCTTTATTTATTTGGGAGGGAGCAGTGTGCACCAAGGCACGTGTGTGGAGGACAGAGGACAACGTGCAGGAGTGAAGCTCGAACTCAGGTCCGTCAGGCTTGACAGCAAGCCCTTCCAGCTGCTGATCCATCTCATTGGTCTAAAGCTGGAGATTTTTGCATATCCCCAAATCCATTTGAATTATTCATCTCTGTAGTAACCCTAAAGGCCTCATTGTTCTGGATTACCAAGAAAAAAAAGACTGTACTCAATATAATAATCAATCTGCCTCCCCCAAACTTAATTCAGTAACTGTATTCTTTTGACGATGAAATAACTGGAGCTAGTGAGATGGCTCAGTGAGTGAGAGCAGTTGCTCTGAGTATGCCTGTAAACCCAGAATTGGTGGGGGCAGAGACAGGTGGAGAGATCACTGGCAGGCCAGCCTAGCTCTTATTGAGCTTTGGGCTCAGTGAGAGATCCAGTGTCAAAGCAATAAAGCAGAGAAGAGTGGAGGAAGACCCCTAGTGCCCTCCCTGGCCTCTGCACGCACCACACACGTGAAAAGAAAATTGAAATAACAGCTTGGCTGTGTCAGTCCAGGGTATGAGAATGACCTGTGGGGGGAGCTGTTGACCTTCACCCTCTGCATGTCCCTGCCCCTCAAAGCCACATCCCTGGTGGAGACAGCAGGGCCTTTCCCATCCCCACATCAGTGCTTGCTCAGTTAGCATGGTTCTCAGCAAATCTGCCTCTTGTGCACAGTGTATCACCTGAGTCTTCTTGAAGGACAGAGTCCTAGCTGCCTCCCACTTACCAGTCCGCTACTTTCCCCACCATTCTGCCCAAGAAACTCAACACTCCCTCTAAGTTTGTCAGCTGTGCCACCTCTTAAGTTTTATGTGGCTAACTGACATGAGATTCAGGGGTAGGACAGAAATGGGGATGACTTGTGTGGGATACCTCAGTGACACATTAATAACAAGTTATTTGCCAAGCATGGTGGTGCACACCTTTAATCCCAGCACTCAGGAGGCAGAGGCAGGCGGATCTCTGTGAGTTCAAGACCAGCCTGGTCTACAGAGTGAGTTCCAGGACAACTGGGGCTATAAGAAGACACTGTCTCAAAAATACCAAAATCAATCAGTCAATCAATCAATAAATAAATAACAAGCTATTCAACAAAACCTGAACTGACTGCCTCAGGATCAAGATGTTTATGACTGACAGTGTGCCTTGTAACCCCCAGTATTTATTTAGGAAAAAGTACAAACAGCAGTTAAGATCCCATTCTATGTAGACTCCAGCTCCTGCCTGTGTGAAGCTGAGGTGGCTCTCAATCATCTATGATTCTGCTCCTCTGCTCCGGTGATTTTATACAGTGAAAGTCACTCAACAATTCACACGTGATTTTATTCACAGATGGAACTTGCACAATATTATGTGTTCATTGTTCATGTGTATAGTGCTTGTTCTATGTTATGATTTCTCTCTGACTATAACCCATTTAACCTGAGTTATGCTGAAGTCAGGGAACTCCTGCCGCCATCATTTGTCACTGAGCATATTTTAACCAGGAGAAGGAGATCCCACCTTGACCAATTGTAAATCATTTTCTTTCCATATGCACTACACATGCGTGTGCATGCTCTGGCATTATAATTAGACATGGGAAAAAAATCAAAAACATTTCTAATGAGAGGGCAAAAGAAGAGTGGCTGTGTCGTTTTTGGAGCTAATCATTTAGTGAGCATACTTAAAAATCAACCTAACACCGGGTGTGGGTCGCACGCCTTTAGTCCTAGCACTTGGGAGGCAGAGGCAGAGGCAGGGCGGATCTTTGTGAGTTCAAAGCCAGCCTGGTCTACAGAGCGAGTTCCAGGCCAGCTGGGGCTACAAGGAGAACCTGTCTCAAAAAGACCAAAAAAAAAAAAAAAAATCAACCCATAAGAAGCTAGAGAAAAGCAGTTGCTGAAATAATTACCATTTCCCCATGCATTTGCTCAGGGAGGCATTGTACAGAGCAGCAAAAGTGGCGGAGGTTATGGCAGCTCTTTCTCTTGTGTCCAGCCCTTTCCCAGCCGTTCTCTATTCATCCTCTTGAACACCTGGACCGAGGCAGTGCATCACCTTTGACTTTACAAGCCAACTGCCTGGGTGGGAATCCTAACTCTGGAATTCTCCAAGTTGATCAACTGTCAGGCACTTAGGCATCAGTCACCCCATCAGTAAGATGAGGATAGTAAGCTACTTCATGGAGTTGTCATCTATATTCAGATAAAGCACTCAGGAGAGGGTCAAGTATGCAACAAGCACTGGTAAGTGCTTAGTTGTCATTATCCAAGCACCCTAGTATCTTGAGGATGCTGCTCTGGTTAAACACACTGTTTATTGGATAACCATGGTCCAGTATTGCTTTCTGTGACCACTGGCAATTTTTCATGTCAATGCACATAATAATAAAAGTAATAATTGGGTTGTTCCTTGAGGCCACTTCCCATAAGCACTGTAAGGAATCCAAAGATGAAGACAACTCAATTCTCTCTCCAAGAACTTTGTGGTCCAGCTGTAAAAACGAGGCTGCACTGGGAAAAGATCGCCATCTAAAAGCTAAGAGCTACCACACGACACAGCAGGCCAGATCCTGCGTGTCATGGGCACTTAGAGGAACCAGCAGTAGGCCAGGGAGGGTATGCCTAGCTGAGGGCAGGAAGAGCAAGGCATGGCAGAGGCAAAATCCCAGCCACGGGGAAGTGCACAAAGCCCAGGTGGAATGGGCGGAGGCCTGCCTCCTGCTGCGCCATCACCAAGGCCAAGGACCCCATTATGTCAAGAATTCAGCATCATTCTTATAAACATGCTTTGCTTACTTTTTTGAAAGAGAAAGGCAACAATGTCCTGGTAATATCCTAACCAGAATGCAGGCCTGCAAAGGTTTAGCACTACGGAAAGATGTTTCTGTGTTCCTAGAGACTGCAGTTGAAGCTTTGATGAATAGAACCACCAGGTACGAAGTGAGGGATAGGACAAACCAAAGGGAATTGGGGGGAAGGGGAGCATGGAGACAGAGCCAAAGCCCAGAAACTGGGGGCTGGGGATGGTAGGATGAAGGTCCAGCTTACAGAATGAGGAAAGGAATGTTCAAGACAACTGTAGTCTGGTTAGGGCTCCTTGGAGAAATTGTCTAATTCACCACCCTCGGTTCCTACTTAATTATGAGGTACCGCAGTTGCTCAGATGATGGGGGAACATTTATCTCACACACACACATGGATTGTTGGAGTTTTTATGTGTCTGAATGTTGTTTGCCTGTATGCATGTATGTGCACCACGTGCATACCTGTGGACTCAGAAGAGGGAGTCCACTCTCCTGGAGCTGCTGGATGAGGGGCTGGGAACCCAGCCCACCACGTGCTCGTACCCTGAGCCATTTCACCAGCCCCTGACTCTGGTTTTTGTTTTTTAGATTTAATTATCTGTGTGTGTATCTAGCATGTAGGTGCTGGGAACTAAACTCAAGTCCTCTAAAAGAACAGGAAGTGCTTTTAAGCACTAATCCTTCTCTCCAGCCCCTCAACTCAGGTTTTTTGTTTGTTTGTTTGTTTGTTTGTTTGTTTGTTTTTAATGTTATTCTGTAATCCTGTACTAGAGTTAATGAACTGGTTTCTGGTTATACTTAAGACCCTGTGCTCTCTGAAAGTAAAAGAACCTCTTTCCTGACTTGTGATTAAGATGGTGTCCTGTGTGACGCTTCCAAGTGATAATGGGGGTTGGGGGGGAGGAGTCATTTCTCCACATTGGCATTCCCCTACAATAACCATAAAGACCTTTTCAAAGACATGTAGAGTATGTAATGGATACTTTCTTTTTTTCTTTTGAGTATGCGGAGCTTTTTGTGTGCCCTCGCCTGAAGAGAAACTTACACAAATGTTCCTTTGGGGACCAAAAATTTCTTTAGAGTATTCTAAATTTTCTGTCATTGTTGTTCAGTTGTGGAAAGTCAATACCCCTGAGCCAGATCTGTCTACTTTTAGCATTTATATTTTCATGCTCGATATTTTTATTTTTATGTTTTACTATTGTAAAACTAGCCCTGAGATAAGGACTCACCCTTTTAAGATGAAATTTAGATTTGGGGAAGGAGAAGCTATTACTTCACCCTTCAAACATCAAAGTTTTCAGTTCTGCTATGTGTGGGTGATGGTGGGGTATAGTTCGGTGGCAAAACACTTGTTTAGCATGCACAAGGTTCCATCCCCAGCATCACAAAGCCAGATGATTTGCAAATCAATAGCTACTGTCCTTCCTCAGCTCACAGAAACAGGGCTCAGCAGCACGTGGTAGGTGGGACCCTGACCTCCTTGACCTGGTGTCGGCTCAGGGAAGGTTCCCAGTGCTGGCCTGGGGAGCTTAGTCCCTGGGGTTGGCAGTGAGACTGTTGGACCCCAGGTGCTAGCAGACATCTAGACTACCACAAACAACACCTGAGGTCAGCTGCTCCTCGGACATCATTGGTAACAGCAGTTCCACAAGGAGGAAGTTCAAGAGATTTCCTGCTTTGCTTCTGCCAGGTGCCTGGGCATTGCTACACTGATGGCTTTGCCAGCAACGCTGCCTGTTCTTTTTTCTTTTCAAGACAGGGTCTCCCTGTAGCCCCAGCTGGCCTGGAACTCAATCTGTAGACCAGGCTGGCCTTGAACTCACAAAGATCTGCCTGCCTCTGCCTCCCAAGTGCTAGGATCAAAGGCGTGCACCACCACGCTCGACTGCCTGTCTTTTTTAAAGAACAAATTTCCTTCCTCTTTTGGAGACCTGTGTTCCCGTTCCCACCCCTGGCCTGCTCATTTTCTCTTCCTCTTCCTCCTCTATTTTAATCTATCAGTGACTGTCACTAACATTGATAGATTCTCAATCTTTTATCCACATTCATCCTCACACTTCCCAATATTCCTCAAAGTTCTCATGATATAAAATTGGGACATAGGCTTTTTTTTTTTTTTTACATCTAGGAGTCTACTCTTTCCAGCCTCAGAAATAAAAGGCAGACATAACGCACTTGTACAGGCCCCCAGATTTCCAATTCTTAGTTGAATTGGAAAATACAATGATTTGGGCCTGTACAGGCACTTTAACAATAAATCACAGAGTTATGAATAAGTCTTGGTTGTCAAAAGGCAAATGTGTAACCGTTCCAAAGCGTCTGCCATTAGAATTCAGTGAGGCAGCTGTCAGCTGTTTTCCTGTAATTAAACAGCCAATGAGCAGCTAATTAAGACATATGTGTACACAGAAGGGGAAGTGGGTATGTTAATGAACTGTAGGAATCAATTCATTACGTGAAAATTGTCAAAAGACCAAACATCAGATCAGTATTACAGCCTGTGCTTCACCAAGAAGCAGCCCGAAGTAGGAGCGGACCCCCTCAGAGCAGGACCCCTGAACACCTGCCCACCACACCCAGAGTTCAGAGTCCAGCCAGCTCACATGCCTGAGCCAAACCATTAATATGCTTAATGGGAAATATCCCAAATACCTCAGTCAGTCATCTCAAAAAAATTTTATGAGGTAGATGTAGCAGATAAGAGTTGTGTTACCTTGAGCTGGGCGTGGTGGCGCACGCCTTTAATCCTAGCACTTGGGAGGCAGAGGCAGGTGGCTCTTTGTGAGTTCAAGGCCAGCCTGGTCTACAGAGTGAGTTCCAGGACAGCTGGGGCTACTGGGAGACCTTGTCTGGAAAAGACCAAAAATAAAAAAAAAAAAAAAAAAGGTTGTGTTACCTATATAGAAAGTGGAGTTTGTTGTCCTCTAAATAGTGCCACTCCCTCATCTTAACAATTATGCCAGGCGTGGTGGTGCATGCCTTTAATCCTAGCACTTGGGAGGCAGAGGCCGGCAGATCTTTGTGAGTTCAAGGCCAGCTTGGCCTACAGAGTGAGTTCCAGGACAGCTGGGGCTACAGGAAGACCCTGTCTCGAAAAGACCAAAAAAGAAAACAATTATAAGGATGATCTTTCACTACAGATCTGAGAATTGGGAGGAGGGTTTGTTTTTTGTTTTTTGTTTTTTTGTTTTCCAATCTGTCCTTTCTGTTTATCTCACTGAGTTCTAGTGGTACATTAAGAAATCTGTGACCTGAGGCTAAGGAGATGGCTCAGTCAATAAAGTGCTTGCCGAGCAAGCCTGAGGATTTGGGCTCAATCTCCAGTATCCCAGCACTGGGGAGACAGATAGAAGAATCTCTGGGGCTGGAAGGCCAGCCAGCCTAATAGGTGAGCCCTGGGTCGAACAAGTGAATCCCCTACCCACACACTTCCATAAAAAGCAAGGTGGGTGACTCCTGGTGCCCAAGATCTCTGGCCTCCATATACAAGCACACATTCCACAATCCTACAATACCAAGTCTGTGATTTCTGGAATAAGACATAGCTAAGATCAGGACTTTGAATCCCAACTCCTTCCCCTTCATCTGCTTCTTCTGTGATTTTGTACATGTAGCTTAACCTCTCTGAACTTTAATCTTCTCACTTGTAAAACATGAAAAAGGATGCTTTGCTGTTAGGTTATAAAAAGGCCACGCACCCCCAGCCCCCAGATAAAAAAGCATATGAGACTTAGGTCACTCCGGAAACATGATTTACTTCCATTTGGGACTGCCAGAGCAGACCACCTGCAGGCACGTGGTGGAACAGGAGCCCGAACAGCAGCAGGGGCAAGATGGCGACTGGGGCCCACCCATTTATAACCATGGGGCCAGGCCTCAGGTACAGGGGAAGAGGTCAGAAGACTGACAGCCTCTGGAAAGTGGGCATCTGTGTGTCCCTTGGAATCCTGGGAAGCCCAGATCTAACACATTGCACATGGTTGACACATAAGTTTCAAAGGGAATTTGCCAGGCATCTTCCTTAGCACCGAATGCCCACCGTGTTGGAGTGTGTCACTGCCGTTTCCACCAGTGTCTTCCCCAGTCCCACCCAGGACATTCATTCAAGTTTCTATTGACTTCTCTAAATACTGAGTTAGCTTTTGTGAACAACAACAACAAAAAATTAAAAGGCAGTCCCTGGAGAGACAAAGCAATAGTGCAACAAGGGGGATAAATTCATTCGTCCAGGGGTACCCCGGGAAGGAGCCTCCATGCAGATTTGGTAGGGGCCGAACTCAGAGAAGGTTCCAGAGAGAGTGAATGTTCTACTGAATTCCAGGCAGTGATGGGGAAAGCCATGCCTTGGGGAACTAGAACACAGTAGCCTGGTCTGCTTACAGCTTCGCAAAGGGAACTGAGAAGAGAAGAAAGATCCTGGGCAGTTGGGCACTATCCGGTCATGGTGAGAAGGGGTGGCAGTGAGGGCTGATAAGCAAGAAGGTGACCCCAGCAGCTGTGTTTCTTATGAATGGCTCTTTAGTGACTCTGTGTCCAGGATTGGACAGAGGGACTGAGACTGGACACAGGACTACTAGTTGTGTCTCTATGATACTCATCTCTAGAGGACAGATGTGAAAACTCTAGAAGGCATCAGTAAAGCTGAAGAAATAGGAGGGTGTGAAAACTTGCCAAACTGACCACTGTTGAGGCCCTCGGGCAGATGAGACAGCGCCTGCCTGTGGAGCGGAGCGGAGGGGAGGGGACATCTAAAGCAAGCCAACGAGGCTGGGAAATGGGCAGGGGGCTAAGACGTGTTCTCTTCTGGAACGGCAACGGCAACAAAACTATTCTGCTCAAGTTTTCAGAACTTGTGTGAGGGAGGAAAAGGTGATGGGATTCAGGGAAGATGGACCTCTGGTGAGAGCCTCTCAGTATGGAGGACTCACATAGCCTAACATGGCCTGGAGAGCCGGGAGGGCTGGGCTCCATCCAGTCACCCGCTGGTAGGTTTTAGCAACAATGTATCTGCATGTAGGTGCGCCATGTTGGAGTATCTTTCGGTGATTCACTTTTATACAGTTCATAAATATGGAAATTTGCATTATCCTTTACTGTACATTCCCTACAGACAAAGGATCGTCACAGAAAGTTCTCATGTTTTGGGCTAACTTCTTACTTAGAGCCATACCTGTCATTGTGGCTGATAAAAGTCTATAATTTCCACATGAATCTGGGTTGATATTTCATTTCTGTCTATGAATAAGAAAGCGAAACAGCAGAGACACATTTTGGAGCTTCCCATGTCCATCAGTGATGATGAGAACAACTTTGCTGAATCAGATAATAATTCTCAAATACTAGAAGGATATTTCCATTTTCTCTGTGCTGTTCACAATGCTCTAGCTACAGATATGACATACTTTCTACTTTAATCTGCAGAAGGATCACTTTCTGTATCACTTTGTAAATTTAGACAGCAGCCAAAGTCTGTGGTGTAAATACTCCCACCGTGAGGGCATTGCAAGCTACCAGTACAGCACCTCTCTGAACAGAAAGTCAAGAAGAAATTATCTTAAACTCATTAACTTAAACTGTTTCCAACATTCTAACATAATTGGCATAAACCTCAAGAGCTCAGATACTAAATTAAGAAATTAATTTTTAGTCACGGTTAGGTTCAGTAACTGGGTTTAATGACAAATTTTGAAATTCTAGCAGTCATCTCTTAACCCTAGGTAACGCCCCGCCCCAGTCCTGACCCTGCGAGAGAAGGGCTATTATCTCATCCTCTAGGGACACTGATAAAATTCAGTATATATAGCCATATTGTTTTCTGAAAAGTAACAGGGACTAGGGTAGTCCAGAGACTCCTGAGCAGCTAGCAGAAACAAAACTCAAACACACTTTTAAAAGATAAGAAAAAAAAAATAATGGCAGAAATGCTACAGAAAGGTCTTTAAGACATAGAAACAGAGGCTGGAGGTTGATGTATGAAAAATGCTCCGGCTCGGGGAAATCAAGGGTTGACATCGGTTTCGTCAGTTGAGCACTTAGGTGGTTAAGTGAGATGGCACTGACTTAGATAAAACACTAGGATTTGAGTAACATTTACCGACCATGGGACCTTAAACTTTTTAACATCCAAAGATCCACTTTTTTGGTGTGTGTGTGGGGGGGGTTCTTTTTGAAACAGGATCTCCCTGTAGTCCTACCTGTCCTGGAACTTGCTATGTAGACCAGGCTGATTTTTGAACTCACAGAGATATGCCTGCCTCTGCCTCCCAAGTGCTAATATTAAAGTGTGCACCACTACACCCAGATCAAAGATACACTTCAAAAAAAATCTGTAACAGGGCATGGTAGCACACACCTTTAATCCTAGCCCTTGGGGGGCAGAGGCAGGCAGATCTCTGTGAGTTCAAGGCCAGCCTGGTCTACATAACGAGTTCCAGGACAGCCAGAGCTACAGGGAGACCCTATCTCAAAAAAGACCAAAAAACCCCTAATATGTAATTACATATATGATAGTGGGTTTTTTTGGTTTTTTAAATTTTATTTTTTTTATTTATTTTCCATGTGTATGGATGTACTGTCTGCATGCAGGTCTGCGCACCTGTGTCGTGCTATGCCGTGGAGGTCAGAGGAGGGTGTTGGATTCCCCTGGAACTGGAGTTCTCCTGGAATTGGAGTTNAAAAAAAAAAAAAACCCCTGTAAAATCAGAAAACTAGAGCACACCTCTGGTTCTTAATACAGAGGTAGAGTCTTCGGAGAGCTTTGTTAAAATGTGTACCACACAAGGTCACTCTTTTTCTTTTTGGCTTATAAAATGGCAATTTTTCATATTGCTCTAACTCCTGAGTTTGCATGGACTATATCCCTAGAGGTAACAGATCTAAGGTGTATTCTCAAAAGCTGCATGGTCATTCCATCCTGCCTTCTGTACATTGAGGGCTGCTGGGCCTGATAATCTGATAATCCAGCTCTGAAGGCCTGTCGATGTTCAGTGACTGCATGGCAGCATCTAGCCACTAGGTGGTGGTAGTGTGCCACAGCCTAAGTATCTCCTACCTGAAGTTGGTCATGGTAGCTCTTAGCCCAAGCCCACCAGGGGTGTAATGGAACTTCATGTGTTTTGATATCCATAAAATCCAAATTTTTTAAAAGCTAAAGAACTTATTCATTAGCTTATCTTTCAGGGCTAATAACATTGCACAGGGACATAGTTAATTACTGCCCTGCTGATGCCTGGCTTCAGGCCTTGCTTTGGGGAACATCTTCTCTCCATGACCTTTGGCTGATTGCCCTTGGAATGTCTCAGAGGGACCTTCACCAGGATGCTCTCCAAGCAACAAGATCTTATTTCTCATTTGGAAGTATGCTCTCCCTTCCACAGTAGCTAGCAAGGTCCCTTTCTCTTCCCTCTTTTCTAATTCTTCTAGCTCATATGAGTTCTATAGTGTTGTTCCATATTTTTCTAGTTAAGATTTCAAAACATTTAAACCTCTGAGACATCCGCCAAGGAATACTGAAAATAAGAAGTTTAAAAAAAAAAACAAGGTGAGGGGCTAGGAGATACAGTCCTGGCCATGTAAGCTTGGGGACCTGAGTTTAGTCCCCAGAACCCATGTCAAAAACAGGTCTGACGGCATGTACTTGTGATACCAGAGCTAGGGAGGTGGACACAGGCAGACACCTGGGGCTTGCTGGTCTTTTAGCCTAGCATCATCAGTGTGTCACAGGTCCCAGTGAAAGATCTTGTCTTGAAAAACAAGGCAGAGGAAAAAAGAAAAAGGTAGATAGCACCTAAGGAGCATGCCTTGTGCACACACACGTGCACCTGCAAACACACACTGAAGATGAAAAAAGCACTCATTCTTTCTGAAAATGTTAAGTCCAAGGTCTACCAAAATCAGGGTGGCTTACTCAGTCTTTCCCTATAGAATCCCACTGACCCCCACCCATGTGACTCTGGGTATTTCTCCTGTGGACATGGTTCTCTTGGCTTTGTCCAAGAGAACATTCTTTTCCTGGTCCATAGCTCTGCCTCTCTCAGAGGTCCTTATCAAGCTTGAGCTTGATGGGTTCAACTGAGGCTTGCTTTCCCAGCCCTTCTTAACTGCCACATCTCTGTAAATGTAGTCCTGTTCCAAGGGGACACATTGGAACCCAGACACACTTCCAGTTGTGGTACTGCTCCTCACAGCCTACCTCTATGGCATGCCGTGGGGATGGGCCTTGCAGTTTATAGCTGATTATGCAGATCTCCTTAATGAGAATGACTCTGAGCCCATGCCCTTGGTTCATTGCCATCTGCTTTGGGAATGGACCAAAGGAATTGAGACATAGGAGACACAGGTGAGGTGAAGCAAAGGGGACCCGTTAGTGAGAGAAGAAAGGAAATGATGGACTACAAAGACCAGCTTTCTTATTTTACTCCTACCTCACATCGGGTACAGAAGCGGCCTGAAGGCGAATCTGAAGGAAAACACTAATTTCAGAGAGATTGGTCTTGGTACTTTCTCAATTCGCACCTTGTTTTTAATGGTCACTTTCCATGAAGAGGAAAAGTTCTTTTTTTTTTTTTTTTTTTTTTCTTTTTTGTCTTTTTATGACAGGGTCTCCTATAGCCCCAGCCGTCCTGGAACTCACTATATAGACCAGCCTGGCTTTGACCTCACAGAGCTCCACCTGCCTCTGTCTCCAGATTGCTGGGATTAAAGGCATGCACCACCATGCCTGGCTGGAAGAGTTCTTTTAACTCATTGTGGAACTAAAAAACAGAAGGATGACAGTATTAGTTCTGGAAAGAAGCCTTGACAATCTCTGTCCTAGCTTTCTGTCATGCTGGATATGGGATTCTGTGCAAGCCGCTGCCCCTCAATAGGGATCCGTCCCTTTAGCCTTCAGACTAGGAAGATGATTGTACCTGCCGTGAAGTATCCAGAATTTAATGTCACGGTCCACAGAAAGCACAGAGTAGATACTGATTTATCTGCAATCCATGGTTAGCGCCCATTAGAGATGATAAGACACTAAAAATTGGAAAAGGCTTCTTGAAGAAAGAAGTCAGCTTTGCTCACAGACCCCTATTACCAGGATCTGTGGTAGACGATGCAGGCGGACCACCAGGAGAAGCACCAGGGACAGAAGGAACAGGAAACCCGGGCCAGGGCCTCTGTACTGCTCCTCCAGGAGGAACAGAGGGATGTGTGGGCTCAGCCTTGCCTGGTTTGAGTAGACACTGGGTTCTGAGCCCCAGGCTGTCCTCACTGTCCGGTGCATGAGCCTGGGGTGAGGAAGGCAGGAGAGTGATAGCTGGAAGTGTGAGAGCCAGGTACAGGAGCCTGTTGGTCCTAAGGGCTCTCGATGGGTTGAGTTACGTGTGGAAGGTAAGCCACAGCAAGCTGTGCATTCTGCGTAGGGACTGGAGCTCTGGGAAGGGTAGTACCACGAGGCCCAGCAAGCACCCAAAACAGTGTCCAAAGAATGCGATTAGCACACACACACATTAATGTTGGCGTGTCTGTGTATCATCACAGACCACCATGCCCCCTCAGAACTTCCCTGGACTAAAATAAAGACAGACTGGAAGTTGCATATAGCTTCCGTGTCCACGTTCTAGAACTTGATGTTACGTGACATTAGATTACTATGCAGAAACTGTGGGGCAGCCTTATTTTCTTTTTTTTTTTTAATTTTATTTATTTCTGTATGTGTGTGAATGTACTGTCTGCATGCAGGTCTGTGCACCCGTGTCATGCAATGCCGCGAAGGTCAGAAGAGGGTCTCGGATTCCCCTGGAACTGGAGTTCTCCTGGAATTGGAGTTTCAGACGGTTCTCAGCCGCCATGTGGGTGCTGGGGATCGAACTCGGGTCCTCTGTAAGAGCGGTCGGCGCTCTTAACCGCTAGGCCATCTCTCCAGCCCAAGCCTTATTTTCATCAGTGACCTATTTCTCAAAGGGCTACACCTCATTCTGGATTTCAGACTTTCAAAAGAAGTGAAGGAATTTCAGAGGGTCCCAAGAGAAATCCCTGTAGGTAGGCAAGAACCTAGCAAGCAAGGTGACAGATGGAGTGGCGGGTCTGCACGTGGGAGACCTGGGAGGGAACAACACAACGGACCACGAGTACTGGTTTCACTTAAAAGAAAAAAGGATGTGCAGAGCTGCATAGTCAGTGACCACAAAATAAACCGTGGCAGGTGTGCTGTGCAGCTGCTCAAGTTCAACCCCAGCTGTAGAAAAAGCAAATGCATCCCTGATCCCAGCCACAGACAAGGATAAGAAGCTTGGTGGGTGGAGCTGGGAGTGGCTTATCTGTTGAGAGCATTCGCTGGCCTTCCACAGGAACTCGGGACTTGGCCACCCACTCATGAGTCCGTGGGGCACCAGCTTCCCAAGCCTCCAAGCTTGGGCAAGAGGGCCAGGCAGCAGGTACATCCAGGAGGGACTGGCGACCACCCGGCTATGCTGCACCCCAGTACAGCACCCCTCTTGCCAGGTGCCGTCCAGACCTGGCTGTAGTCCTTGGCAACAGTAGGAACCTAGGAAGTCTGTAGATTTCTGAAAATACTGTAGAGGACACCATGCAAAGCTGTGTGTGAAGCTCTGGAACATCCCACTGCATGCAAAGCTGTGTGTGAAGCTCTGGAACATCCCACTGCCCCCTGAGAATCTTGGTCAGAGGCCTGTGAGTTAACTGCTGCCTGCCCTGAGGGCCTAGCTTCTTTTGCCCACAGTAAGGGGAGATAACCTGTTCGAGAACACCCTGGGCCACAGTAGGGTGACTGTACCGAGTGAGATCCAGAAACAGCCAGAGTGTATCCTGCATGTACTCAGGCTGCAAATGACTGACTTTGATGAAGAAACCCAAGCATTTCTGATTGCTGAGGAAGAGAGAAAGCCCTACTTGCCCATCCTAAGCAGTGCGTAAGAGAAATGGAAAACAAGTATGAAAATTGCATTCCAAGGAACCCAAGCGTATTCTGACCCGCAATCATGTGCAAGGAAAGGCAGGGGCCTGTACTTAGCCCATCTGTAAGAGTTCTAGATCCCCAGCACTGCAGTGAGATGTGAGTACTATGGGCCCCCGTTCGGATGTTGTGTAAGATGGATGGGGCTCTTCACTTGCTAGTAGAGGACCTGAAGTTGAGGGCGGCTGGAGGAGGGAGACTGAATATGACCAAAGTCCACTGTACGATGTTGGGCATTGTTCTGCACACCTTTAATCTCAGCACTCAGGAAGCAGAGTCCAGCAGATCTCTGTGAGAGCCAGGCCACCCTGGTCTATAGAGTGAGTTCCAGGCCAGCTGGGGCTACACAGACACCCTGTCTCGAATATATATATATATATATATATATATATANCCTTGGGCATTGCATGACATGGGTGGACTTACACACAATGCAGGCAATACACTCAGATACATAAAAATAATAAATACATTTTTAAAAATTTAAAAATTATTCAAGAATTTCATATTATATATATAATATGAAATTCTTGAATAATTTTTAAATTTTTAAAAATGTATTTATTATTTTTATGTATCTGAGTGTATTGCCTGCATTGTGTGTAAGTCCACCCATGTCATGCAATGCCCAAGGAGGTCAGAAGAGGGAATTGAACCCAGGTCCTCTGCAAGAGCAGACAGTTCTCTTAAACACTGAGCAATCTCTCTAGCCCCAATAAAATTATTGCTTAACTTTAAAAAAGAAATCCTTTAAAAGAAGCATTGAAATAAACGTACACACAGGTGGCCTCTTGGTATTTTAAAAATACATTTTCTTGGATTCTTTCCACTGAGATTAAAAGAAAACTCATACACACACACACACACACACACACACATGCACACACACACAAACACACACATATACACAACTTTAGATATTTGAGAAACAGACTGCTTCCCCACAAGTCTCCAGACTTGACACAGGGCACACGGGGCAGGCTTCCAATATGGTAGCCCATGGTAGAGAGCCCTATCCTTGCTTGCGCAGGTTAGCAGGCAGCCTAGCAGTGGGTGAAACAGATGACGTGAGCATCCCCAGGACCACCACCATCCTCTTCCCAGGCTGACTCTTCAAAAGTAAAGAACTGAGACTGGAGAGCTGGCTCAGCAGTTAACAGCACTGACTGCTCTTGCAGAGGACCCATGTCTAGTCCCCAGCACCCACATGGTGAGTCACAAGCATCTGTAACTCCAGTTTTAGGGGACCTGATGGTCTTTCCTGGCCTCTGCAGGCACTGTACACACATGGTACACGTACATGCAGGTAGACACTCATCCACGTAAAATAAAATAATTCCTCTTCAAAGGTAAAGGACCAAGCCCACATACATCTTCTGCATTGGCTTGGGCCCCAGTCACCATGCAGGGAAGTAGATGAGACAGGTGGCAGGACCCCAGGTACTTCACATGCCTTTCCAATTGTGAAAAGGAAATCAGAAAGTGAAGAGAAAAACACACCTACCCAGTGAGCCCAAACCACCTATACACATAAAAACAGGAATAGATCAATAAAAATCTATAAAAGAACTGTTAGCTTTGGTTAGTAGGCTTATAAGGTGTTTTGTTTTAAACAATGTGGATACAGTGGCTAAGTTCCCCTATAGAAAATTCTGTTGGCTAAAGCTCCCCATCACCACCTTTCCCACTTGGTCAGATCTTCCCAGCTTTACCCCCCTTGCAAGAGTGTCCCCTGGTTGAGGGGTCGTTACCATTAAAGCTTTGAAAATGACCATTCTCTTTATTCTCTCTCTTCTCGTTCATAGCTCTGCTGCACAGAAATGACTCATTACATCAGTTTTTTCTTTGTAATTTTTTTTCTTTTGCCTAGCTTGCAAAGTCACTGAAAGTCAACAAAACAACAAAAAGATATCCAAACCCCACCCCATCATATATTTGGAAGTTAATATGCTTCTGAAAAAATGTCCTAAACATTTTCTATGGAATATTAGAACATGGTTTTGAGTGAAAACATTATACTTGTAACAAGCTTGTGGGCTGCTTAAGAAAGCTTGTATATTTAAGCCTTGGTACTGAAAAACAGTAACTTAGGACCCCTGTTCAGGAAGTTAATAAACACACAAGCAAAAACAACATCTTTAAAGTCAGTAGTCCCCATGAATCTTTGCATCCCACTCATTTCCAACAAGAAAGCTGGTGAACACCAGACTGTCTCTGTTAAAATATAAATGCCATGATTCTAAGCACTGTGGATTCCAAACTGTTGGGGACTGAGAATTCCCAGCCCAAATGATCTTTAAAAATAATCCATCCAGGTGCTACCTAGCTGCTTCCACCAGTAGATCTGGACCTGAGGAACAACAGATGCCTACCAGGCCAGAGTTTTAAGTGGCAGATAAAAATCACCGTAGTGCACCTAGACTGCAGCAAGCTGGGTTACAGCGTGGCCAGATTCTCCTTAACTCTGTACATGCTGGAGAAATGTTGACGTTACTACAAAGTATTCTGCAGGCTGTGGACATAAATGGCACTTGCTGTGCAAGCATTAGAACCTGAGTTTGAGTCCTCAGAACCCACATTAGAAAAAAAAAAACAAACAGACATGGCCATGTGCACCTCCAGCCCCAGTCCTTGGGACATGTTGATTACCAGCCTTGCTCCGGGTTCAGTGAGACTGAAGGGCGTTAACTCCTCTGTGTAGAAGAAGACACCTGACATCCTCTCCTGGTCTCCACAGAGCACATACATCACCCTAGACAAATCAAAAGGAAACTACTTCAGAGATAAAGGTTAAAGGTTAAAGGCAAATCCTTTTGTATCATGCCATTAAGTACATTGCTTCTACTTTATCATCAGAAGCCTGTAGCGTGTCTTTTACACAGGCGGCTGTGGGTGGAAGTTAAAGTTTTGCATGTGTAAGGGATGGAGGATGAGGCTCTAGGGATCCATTTCACTCAAGGAAAAAGAAGCGACTTTAATTTCATTAATGGTCTCCTGGATGACTTCACTCCAAGTTTAATTCTCCATTAAATATTAATGCTGCTCGGTGCTTAGTATACTGCCTTTGGTATCATACCGCCGGAGCTGACACTAACCTGTTTCATATTTTATAACCAAATCACAGGGCTTTTTCCGGAGAAGTCAGCAAAGCAATGCCACCTACTCCTGTCCTCGTCAAAAGAACTGCTTGATTGATCGAACCAGCAGAAACCGCTGCCAGCACTGTCGACTGCAGAAATGCCTTGCTGTGGGGATGTCTCGAGATGGTGAGCCTCCTGCAGCCTTAGCGAACGAACGGATGCATGGGGCTAGGATAGCACCTCAGAAACATGGCCCCGCCCAGGCTCCTCCGGCAGTTTTTGCAGCCCACAGCACTTTCTTCCTCCCCGTGATCTATTGTTGTCAGCTAACTGGCTGATGAGAAAAGTGTGGTTGGAAAACCTTCAAATTGTTGACATTTCAGAAAGTAGAGGTGGATGAATTGATTTAGGATAAGTATCTTCTGAGGGCTTTAATAAATAAAACTCTGATAGGCGTGTGTCCCTGCAGGAAATTCAAGCCAGGACAAATTGGTACTTGCCTTATGCTGGCAAGTCTGCTGGAGCTTGCTATGAAATAGCTCTTAGGCTAACTTGTGACTCACCTGCCAAAATCAAATATTTGTACATTCAGAATGTGTGAAAATAGTACGAGGTGAGGCTCTGTAATGAGTGTCCTTTTTCATTAAAAGAAGCTATTATAAGGATTAGAGACTGGCTACCATTCAATTACAGGATATTTCAAGATCTTCCCAGAAAACTATCTTAAGTATACTGAATAACCAACACCAGATTTCAAGACGGTTATTCTTATGCATACTGGGCAGAAAATACAGCAGGTCCATTTTAAGGATTTTTCTGAGTACACCATAGACTGTTTTCAGAGATCCCTTTGAGGAGAGAGGTCTCCTCAGGTGTCATGTCAGCCTGTAAAAAGACTTGTTTCCCATAGTCAGATGTTCTGAGGGCCGTGGACCCACCCCCGACTCCAGTTCACTTTCTCTGCATATTCCATGAGGCTCCGTGACCCCTGAAAATGTCAAGGTTTGGCTGCTGGAGACAGAACTCTCAGAACTCACACCATATTCTAGCTGCTTCCTGAGACTTACACTTCCATGGCACTGAACTGACAGCTTGGCTCTTAGGAACCTGGGCTGGAGAGATGGCTCAGCAGTCATGAGCACTGGCTGCTCTTGCAGAGGACCTGGGTTCAGTTTCCAGCACCCTCATGATGGCTAACAACCATCCTAACTCCAGTTCCAGGAGATCTGACGCCCTCTTCTGACCTCCGTGGGCATTGTGTGACATGGGTGCGCTTGCACACATGCAAGCAGTATATTCATACACAGAAAATAAAAATAATTTTTTGAAAAAATCTCAAGTTGTCCATGCATTTCCCCAAGAGCAAGTCCTTCTGCCTCACCTGCTGGATATGATTGAAGTTGTTTTATGGAGACAGGCTTCACCTTAATACTGTGGGTATTAACCCCCTTTGGTGTTTTGGCAAGGAAGGAAGGAAGGAAGGAAGGAAGGAAGGAAGGAAGGAAGGAAGGAAGGAAGGAAGGAAGGAAGGGAGAGAAAGAAAAAGAGAGAGAGAGAGAGAAAGGAAGGAAGGAGGGGCTGGAGAGATGGCCTAGCAGTTAAGAGTGCCGACCACTCTTACAGAGGACCCGGGTTCGATCCCCAGCACCCACATGGCGGCCGAGAACAGTCTGAAACTCCAATTCCAGGAGAACTCCAGTTCCAGGGGAGTCCAACACCCTCTTCTGACCTCCGCAGCATTGCACGACACGGGTGCACAGACTTGCATGCAGACAGTGCATTCATACACATACAGAAATAAATAAAAAAGAATTAAAAAAATTTTTTAAAAAAAGGAAGGAAGGAAGGGAGGAGAGAAAGAGAGAGAGAGAGGAAGGAAGGAAGGAAGGAAGGAGAGAGAGAGAGAGAGAGAGAGAGAGAGAAAGAAAGAAAGTGCCCTAAGTATGGCTTCTTAAATGTTTATGTGGGCAAGAAGTAAATTTAGGGGGCCTTATAAAATGATATGCCTGTTGGCCAACCAGCCACACCCCTAAGCTTGTTGTCTGAGTTGTGGATGTTCCAAAGTGACCAATATTTAGGTTTATCTGTCTCCCTCACTGTAGAAGGACAGCACATCTTCCCTGGCAGGGAAGGAATCCACCAGCTGGTCAGGGCAGTGGCCTCAGCTCCCACTTCATTTCCACCCCTCCCACCCCCATGTCCTGCCTCTTCTGTGACTATGATGCTGGTGAATAAAACGAGTTCACTGCCCTAATCAGGAATCAACTTAACCACAATCAATTAGAAGTAAGTCCCTCCAGCAGAGGAATCATCTGCAGAGAGTCTAGAAAAGGGGAGGCAGGGGGGATTCAAACCACGAATTTTTTTTCAATTATCTAGATGGGTGTTTTAGGAGAAATCAACTGAGATTCTGAATGAACTGGGATATTGCTCCAGTCACGGCCAGTCACGGCCCCACTTTAAAGATGGGGATGAATCCCAAGAATAATCACCGTCAACACAAGCCCACCTGGGGGGATCTGACGCAGCTATTGCCTCCAGGAAACTGATGCTCTTTTTACTTGAGGATAAATGATAACAGAACAAAGTACCCCTTGACAAAGGATGTAGGCCAGACCCAGTGCTGTGTGCATTAGCACTTGGAGACAAAGTTCGAAGAAACCGGGAGTTCAAGGCCAGCCTGGGCTACATACTGAGATTATGTCTCTAAAAGGAAAAACCAACAGTTACACCTCAGTGATCCCTAGTGAGCCCAAAAGTACGCCACTGCAGGAAAGCAGAGGAGGGGCTGCCTGGGGACAGCCTGCTGGGAAAACGTGTCACCTTGGGGTGTGTCTTTGGGGGCAGGGGGGCAGTGTGTTATCACCTGTGGGTGATGTGCTTTTGGCTTGATCCTGTAGAGGTTAATAAAGAGAAGTGTACAGGGTGTGCTTTGCTTTCTATTCCAGCTGTCAAGTTTGGCCGGATGTCCAAAAAGCAGAGGGACAGCTTGTATGCAGAAGTACAGAAGCACCGGATGCAGCAGCAGCAGCGAGACCACCAGCAACAGCCTGGGGAGGCTGAGCCGCTGACGCCCACCTACAACATCTCCGCCAATGGGCTGACAGAGTTGCATGATGACCTCAGCACCTACATGGACGGGCATACCCCAGAGGGTAGCAAGGCCGACTCTGCTGTCAGCAGCTTCTACCTGGACATACAGCCCTCCCCGGACCAGTCAGGACTGGACATCAATGGGATCAAACCTGAACCCATATGTGACTACACACCAGCATCTGGCTTCTTCCCTTACTGTTCCTTCACCAATGGAGAGACTTCCCCCACCGTGTCCATGGCAGAACTAGGTAATGGCGGGTATGCATACTGCCTTGGTTTGCTCTGGGCATGCCTTGAAAGGGGCAGGAGGGACTGTGCTCTCTGGTGGATACAAGTCCTCCTGACCCCAGCACTTCAGATACCAGCCTTGCTTTTCATCTGTACTTTATGTGTTATGGCCATTATGCCTGAATGTAAGTGCACCACATGCATGCAATGCCCACAGATGCCTAGGGCATTGGATCCCCTTAGAACTGAAGTCATAGTCCATTGTCAGCCACCATGTGGGTGCCAGGAACCAAACCTAGGCCCTCTGCAAGAGTAGCCAGTTTTCTTAACCATTGAGTCATCTCTCCAGACCCCATGTAATTGACTCTGTTTCCCATGTAATCTCCAATCTCCAATAAATGCATTAACCTCAGCTCAGAAACAAGACAAAACACATAACCATTGTCTATTCCACAGAACACAATAAGCCTAGGAAAAGGTCATTCTAACCGTGTTGTTTACTTACTCTACTCCGGGTATTGCTTTATGCCTAAGGTAACACACCCAAAGTGAATCTGAGCCATAGTTATATTTTTGACTAGTTTTCATTTTTTTATAATTGGTTACTAAAAATTAAAGCTTTTTTTTTTTTTTGGTCCTTTGGAGACAGGGTCTCCCTGTAGCCCCAGCTGTCCTGGAACTCACTCTGCAGACCAGGCTGGCCTTGAACTCACAAAGATCCGCCTGCCTCCTCCTCCCAAATGCTAGGATTAAAGGCGTGCGCCACCATGCCCGGCTTTACAGGCATCAAAGTAGCGTACTACCCTGTGTGAGTATGTGCAGTTGTTAGTACCAATTAAAAAGAAAAAGTTTTAATTGGTACTAACAACTGCACACACTCACAGAGGGTAGTACGCTGCTTTGATGCCTGGACATGTGGTGTGGTAATCAGCTAAGGGTACTTAGCTTACCTGTCACCTCCTGCACTTAGCACTGATTTGTAGTGAGTGTTCAAAATCCTCTCTGCCAGCCTTTTCAAACGTACAGCACATCACTGTTTTCTCTGGCTGCCCTCCTGTGCGACAGCATGCCAGATCATATTCCTGCTGTAATTCTAACTGTAATGTGTGCTTGTTGGCCGATCTCTCCCTATCTGTACTCCCTGCTCTCTTTCAATACATATAAGAAAAGTTGTAATTCTCAACTTTTTATGGGAGGTTAAAAAAGAAAATTACCTAATGACACTGCATCAGTATTTGCGAACACCAGTAACCGACTGGTGCCAGTCAGCGGATGACCTTCTGCTGGGCCCAAACCACCCGCTTCTCCCATTGATACCATCCACTCAGCCCCTGCAGGCATCTAAGTTTTGCTCTACTGATGTGAACTATAAAAACTTGCCAAAATGTGTTAAAGACGATTATTGGTGACAAAATTTGACATATTTCATACAAGGCTCACTTTACTAAAACAACAAACACCTCTCATTTCCTTATTGCTGGGGCACAGCTATTTCTTGGGAGACGGTGACCTAGAAACAAAGATAACACAGACAAGTTATGCTAACATCCTCTGCTATATTTAATCAATTTCTAAAAAATATGCACTGATTTCTCCTCAGATTGTATAAACCTTTCATCTTTAAAAAATATAGTGCTATTATTAGAAACACTTTGATAAAAGAGCTTTCAAAGTTGTAGCTTTGGGGTGTTCTGTGCATGAGGTCATACCCCTTTGGGATATTTCAATTAGCTGCTGCAGGGATGGCTAAGTTAACACAACAAGAGCTTGAGGACCCGGGGGTGGTAAAGAACCAGCAGGTTCTGACTTGAGCGCAGAAACCCTGGGTTCACAGCCATAATGGCGCCTCCACCTCTGCACCCCATAAAACATCTTTTAAGTGAAATTTATATTTCCAGTTAAAATCTCTCTCCAAATAGAGCAAATTGAATGTTCTTTACAGTTTTTACACAGCATCTCTTTATGGGTCTAAATTTAAATCCTCAAGAGCTGGGGCATTTTAAGTGGTCTTTAAGCACCGCACAGTATTGAAGGTGCATGGAAGCTCTTTTGATTAGCAGAGGAACTCCTGAACCAGCAGCCATGCTGAGCAGATGTAGATCTGAATTTTTTTATTTTTGCCCTGAACTAGAACAAAAACCTTCCAGGGTTTTTTTTTTTTTGAGGCGGGGGAGGTTCATGAAATGTTAGTTGACTGAGCCTGAAGCAGAACTGTAATGAAAATAAAATTTCCAGAAATGAATAAGGATTTGATTGAAAGCCAATATACTCCCATAAAAAATGACCTCCTGCTGACCACCTCACCATCCTGACGAGTGACTGCCCTGCTTGCTTTCAGACGTCAGTTCTGAAACAGAGTCACAGGATTCAGTCAACGTGTCGCCCTTGCTTATGGCACATTGGTTAAAACTGAACGAATACCTGAATGGGGCTAAAAATGGTTGAGCCAGTGTCACCAAACCTCTGGACAGACTCACACCGGTCGCCTCCCAGCAGGACAAGGAGCCATGGATTGTAGCATGTTCCAGGATGAGTTAACTAAACAGTAAACCAGAATTCTTCTGAAAAGATAAAATTGCATTCTAATTTTCTAGCCCATTTGTATGTCAGAGTAGTTCAGGGAGCTAAAAGTGGCCTAAGACTGGCTATACCTTCTTCAAAGCTACCAAAAATTCCTTGATATTTCCTTCACTGCTTAAATCTTGTGATCCTTTCTAAGACTCTTGACTACTTCTTTGTAGGCTAAACTTTGCTTTCAGAATGTAAATAAATGAAATTGCATAATAGGAAAATAAATTATACATTAGTATATCCCCAGTCTGATTCTATCTTTCGAGGATTATATCCACAGCTCTTTATTTTCAGCAGAATGCAACATCTTCATCTTTGGCTACACAGTCTTGCATATGTTCCAGATAAATAACCAAGGTTCATGTTATTAGAAGTGCTATCCTGTCTGCACAGTATCTGTTAGCCAGTGCCTTGTGCAGGAAAGATGACTGGCACAGTGTGAGACAAGAAGTAACTTGTGTTGTCGTCAGGTTGGCTGTTAGTTGTAGAACCCAGTGTGAGCCTCGATACCTGCAAGTGCCCCGTCTATGTATATATTATACTCCTATACAAAGAATGAGCACAGACTCTGAAGCCAGATTGGATTTGGATCAGAGCTCTACCACTAGCCAGCTGAGACACCTTGGAAAAGCCCACTAAACACTTTGGCTCAGGCTTCTCATCTGTAAAATGGGAACAGTACTGGGAATTTTCTTCTGTGGTTATGAGGAGTGTGTGAGTAGGTACATACATTCACAGTGGGCCTGGCCCATTGCAAGTGCTGTATAAATGTTAATTACTGATGTTTTTATCTCCAAAAAAAGGACTGTTCAGGCCAGAGGATGTCTAAAGTCCCTTCCCACTCTGTGAGAAAATCATGCCAGAACTTTCCATCTGAAAGGTCTATAAAAGGTGCTTATAACCTGCTGGCCCTGCAACACAGATGTTTTCGTGTAGAGTTTACGCACCAAAACCTCCTAACGTTTTAAGCTTGCAATTTTGCTAGTGCCAGGCTGCATCGGTAATTATCCCTGGCCTCCTGCAGCACAAGGCCCAAGGGTTAGACAGACCTGGAAACACTAGTGTATTGAAGCAAGTGAGGCTGGGGAGGGGAACTGACTGGCTTGTGTCGCACAGTAAGATAAGCACCTGCGACTGGAAAGCCTGCTTCCTAACTCCAGATACTTCATTGACCCACAGTCTCTCTCAGAGCCACACTGACTGAACTTTTATTATTCATTCTGGTCATACCCTCTTTTGCTGAAATGAATGTTTAGAAACAGTGAAGAGTTCTAAAAATCTTAGACTTGCCAAATCTATTATAAACTGAAATAAAAATCCTCTTCCTGACCAGCTGGCGACAATGCAGCCACTGCCCTCTGCTGGTGTACTGTGTGTACTGCGTGGAGAATGGTTCTTTCCTTTGCCGCGCTTGGGGGTCAGACCCCGGGGCAGGCAAGCACTCTGCCTCGGAACCACATCTCTAGCCCTGACAATTTTGTTTTTTAAGACACGGTTTCATTTCATAGCCCTGGCTATATATTCACTAGGCTGGTCTCGTGGCATTTCTTCTATTTTGGCCTCCCAAGTGCTAGGATTTACAGGCCATGTACCAACATACCTGGCTCCCAAGTGCTGGATTTACAGGCCATGTACCAACATACCTGGCTCCCAGTGCTAGGATTTACAGGCCATGTACCAACATATGTGGCTCCCAGGTGCTAGGATTTACAGGCCATGTACCAATATACCTGGCTCCCAAGTGCTAGGATTTACAGGCCATGTACCAACATACCTGGCTCCCAGTGCTAGGATTTACAGCCCATGTACCAACATACCTGGCTCCCAGGTGCTAGGATTTAGAGGCCATGTACCAACATACCTGCCTCCCAAGTGCTAGGATTTACAGGTCATGTACCAACATACCTGGCTCCCAGTGCTAGGATTTACAGGCCATGTACCAACATACCTGGCTCCCAGTGCTAGGATTTACAGGCCATGTACCAACATACCTGGCTCCCAAGTGCTAGGATTTACAGGCCATGTACCAACATACCTGCCTCCCAGGAACATTTCTTAAGATCAAGTGAAATCCAGTGTTGACCATATTAGCTGGAAGAGATGGTCTTAAGTCTCTTCCTGTTGTTTGGTCAGCAGAATCACCTGCTTCCCCATGAACATCTCTGCAAAACTACCCACACTAAGTGAGATCCCTTTCTATAGGAAAAATGCCACTGCCTTGTGTGTGTTTACTGTCTGGTTTCTGACACCCACTATTTTTATCTTAATGAGCTGGCTCTTCTGTTGCTTCTCAGAACCTGTCTCCTCCTCTCCTTTAAGAGCTTTCTTCTGTTTATGTGGTGTTTCGTGTACACTATTTATCCATGCTGTTTCCATACCAGTGTGTTGCCAAACACGGCCGTTAAGGTTTATTATGTTTCTGTGTCTCCAAGGAGATTCTAGTTTGAAACTGCATTTAGGTGAACCTGCTCTGTTTTTGCATAAACATGTCTCCTTCTGTTTGAAGGAGGCGGCAACACGTTTACAAGCAAGCAGACGCTCTTGCTAGAGCTGCCCGTTTTGCATTGTGAGCCCCCCTAAGTGGCTTGCCTCTCATAGATTCAAACCCTGGGAGGGAGGGGGATCAGTTCTCCATATGATTTGATATGCATGAACGTCATTTCTTTTCAGTGCATTTTTGGAGACAGGGTCTCATTATTTAGTACAGGCTGGTCTCAAACCCATGGCCGTTCTGCTGCCTCCGCATCCAGTGCTGCAGTTACAGCGTGAAGCGCCAGGCCCTGACATCTTCAACCCTGGCAATTTTGTTTTTTAAAGACCAGGTTTCATTTCATAGCCCCAAAACTCACTATATAGCCCAGGCTGGTCTCAAACAGATGGCAATTCCCCTGTTTCGGTCTCGGATTTTGAAACGCCTCTTTCCCTTCCCTCCCTTCCCCCTCCATAACGCTGCTTACCAGCTTCTTTATGCTCAGTCCATTCCATCTAGAGTCCAGACACCCTCTAACTAATTAACTGATCCCCCTGCCCCAACCTGTCAGAGTGCCAAGCCACAAGCATAAAATTACCTGTCCTCCGTCCCTCTGAACAATTCTCAACACAGAAGTATATTCCTGTTGTTAGATCATATTCCAGTTCAATCCTAAAGATTCTACATCCTCCCAAACTTGGACTCTTAACTATGTGTATATCATCTCTGTTAACACTGGGTTCCTGGAAAATGCCATACTTATTCCTTTACCCTGCCTCTCCTTCATGCCTTCCACCTCACCCCTTCTCCACCCCTTCTCCTTCACCCCCCCCTTCCTTCTTGGAGCTGCCCCCCCCTTTTAACATAACTGACTTCCTATGCTAATCCTCCCCATTTCTTGTGGCCACATGAAGTATCCCTTCCCTTCCAAGGGGCATTCTGGGATTCTACCAGGTCAGCAGTGATCTGTCCTTTCTGGATATTGGTTATTATTTTTCCTTTATGTTGTGATTTGATTCACCTCACGCTTTATTTTCTGATGTCCTAACTTACCATTTCTGTGTGTTCATACATGAGTACAAAGGATAAGTTCCTAGAGGAGACGTCTTTGGTATGTATTTAGTATCATCAAATCTTCAAAAACAAGCATAATTACTAGATAATACATATTGTTTAATGTTCCCTGCTCTGTTTGCCAACTCAGTTAATTCTCACAGCAGCCCAGTGACTAGGTGTTTTCCTCAGTTTCCCTAGGAGAAAAGCAAAGCATAGACAGGTGTGAGAGGAAGAGCAGGGCTAAGACACTAAGCTAGGCAGCCTCAGTTTGGGGCCTGTCCTTTAATTACACCAATACAGAGTTTTATGTTAGTGTCTTGGCCATGCTTACACTGATGTTTGCAAGAAAGCCGAAAGAAATGCATACTTTATCATTAAAGAATAATATGTCTGAGCTGGGGAGCTGACTTGGTCTATAAAGTACTTGCCATGCATCCATGAGGATCTGTGTTCAATCCTCCAGAACCCAACTTAAAAAATAAATACAGCCAGGCGTGGTGGCGCACGCCTTTAATCCTAGCACTCAGGAGGCAGAGGCAGGCGGATCTTTGTGAGTTCAAGGCCAGCCTGGTCTACAGAGTGAGTTCCAGGACAGCTGGGGCTACAGGGAGACCCTATCTCGAAAAGACAAAATAAATAAATAAATAAATAAATAAATAAATAAATAACTACAAAAAAAACTGGGCATGTTGTGACCTCAGCACTGGGGGGGGGGGCACACCCCACGGTTTGCTGGCCAGCCAGTCTATCAAAGAGCTGCAGGTTCAGTGAGACCTTGCAAATAAATGAATAAATAAATAAACAAACAAACAAACCGAGGAAGACATTTGACACAAGGACATGCAAACACACACATATACACATATGCAAATATTAAAAGCTAAGTCATATATACATATATGTAATTTCCTGGTTATCATGTCATAAAAATGCCAAGAGGCAATTGTCATTCATGTTCCCTATGTAAGGAGGTCAAGATACATTCATCTTCAGACATTGGTAGAAATCCTAGAACCAGGTCAAGGTCAGTGAAGACTTTGAAGCCATACAGTGCCTATTAGCACTAATAGTGGTCACTATTAGCTTTGCAAAGCCTCTGTCCCCCATTATCTTGTGCCCAAGTACAGAAGAGTTCCAGCTTGCTAGCTTAGCTATATAAAGGAAACCCAAACTGGGCAGCATATTGCTCTATGTGAATTTCTTCTTGAGGCAAGTAAGTGGGGGAGTTACTGATTCCCCAAAGAATAAGATGATGTTGTTCATGGTTATGAACTGTTTTCTCCCCAGAGCACCTTGCACAGAATATATCCAAATCCCACCTGGAAACCTGCCAATACCTGCGGGAAGAGCTTCAGCAGATAACGTGGCAGACCTTCCTACAGGAAGAGATCAAGAACTATCAGAACAAGGTAGAGTCTGAAGAGTTTCTCTTCAGTTTGAGGTCACCTTGGGAAGAGAGGGTCCATGAAGAGGATTCACTCAAGAGCAATAAATGAATGCCTTGTGTTAGATCTCAGATTTCTGCTTAGAAACCTTTCTTCGAGAGCTGATTGTGTGCTTGGCACTGCCATCTTCCTTGGAAACTTTCAGCCATAACAAATTGTATTGTATTTTATACATATGCATCCTTCCATGTCTCAGTAGGGGACTAAATTGGGCAGCTCCCAAATGCCTCTATGAGATAGAGTCTGTCCCCATGGACATGGAAGATTTTGAGGTCTGGAAATTGATGGAAAATAATCCCAGTCCATGCTTCATGCTTCAAGGATAGCAAGTTTAGAGAGAGTAGACAAGAATGAGGTCTGAAGCTTTAACTGCTCTGAACGGAGGATGGGCCTGTCAGGTGCTTCTCCTCCTTGACTTTTTCCAGGGGTCGTTGACCTGCAGGAAGGGGAGGGCAAGCTGGAAGGGACCTGGCAAATATCCATTTTCCCTTGGGAAAAGAAAATGTGGTGGGTTTTGCCAGGGATCATAGAAACTGAGGCTTAGGAAGGACCCTAGAGAAGACATGGCTGAGTCCTTCCCTTCAGTGGCACGTGGGAGGAAACCAGCACACCCTGGCTTTGGCTTGGAAATGGGAGCATCAAGTCCAGACTGTATATGGCTGCTCCTAATTCATATGCGGTCAACATCATACTGTTAGAAATAGCCATAAATTCAGCCAGGCATGGTGGCACACACCTTTAATCCTAGCACTTGGGAGGCAGAGGCAGGCGGATCTTTGTGAGTTCAAGGCCAGCCTGGTCTACAGAGTGAGTTCCAGGACAGCTGGGGCTACAGGGAGACCCTGTCTCAAAAACACCCCCAAAAAACTAGCCATAAATTATAAGGTGGGGGGGCAGGTGAGCAAATCAGCAGGTTGAGGTTATTCTGTGGTAAGCAGGAGTCCATCAAAGGAAGGCAGCGGGACAGGGTGGCAATAACAACAGGTCACTTAGTTTGTCTTTGAATAGCAAGTCACCCCAGTCATCCAAACTACCAGTAGGAGGCAAGAAAGCACTAAGAGACATTTTACTCTCAGTGATATTTGGATTGAAATTGTACCTGCTGGCTGGGAAAATTCTTGAGTTTGGGGTTTAAGCTTTTTAATTTTCATTTTTATTTTATGTATAGGAGTGTTTTGCCTCCATGTTTGTAAGTGCACCACATGCATGCAATGCCCCAAAGATGCCAAAAGAGGGTGTTGGATCCCCTGGAACTGGAGTTATGGGCAGTTTTTAGCCACCATGTGGGTGTTTAGAATCGAACCCGGGTCCTCTGGAAGAACAGAAAGTGTTCTTAACCACTTAGCCATCTCTCTAGCCCAAAACTCCATAAGTTTTGACATCATATGTGAATAGAAGAAATGTTATAAAAATATGAAACAAGGACATCTACTCATACATCTAGCTCATAGTGGGTACACATAAAAAATGTAGTTGACACCCCTTTTCTTCACTCCTGAGCCCCAGTAAAGTTTTGGTAAATTTCCCAAAACAAAATAACTGCTTAAAAAAGATTCTCCTCTTCTTCTTTGCGGCCCAGGACCAAAGCAGTGATGTGCATTGCTCTGCTGACTTAGGCTGTTGAGCCCCATATGTTCATAGCACACCACACACACACACATACCACACACACACACACACACCACACACACACACACCACACACACACATATCACACACACACATACCACACACACACCACACACACATACCACACACACATACCACACACACACCACACACACACACATACCACACACACACATACCACACACACACACCACACACACATACCACACACACACACCACACACACACACATACCACACACACACACCACACACATGCCCCTCCTCTGTTCCATCCCTCCAAAAAGCTAGGAATGTCAAAAGGCAGAAAAGAAATGGAAGCAGGTTTTTATAACCCAAATAAGACACACTATTATTTTAATCTTTTTCCTCCACCCATTTCTAAAGAAAGCTTTTACAAAAGAAGAACAATGAAGCAGTCTGGGCTTGGACACAGACTCACCCAATGGTATTGCATTTCCCATGTCTCACAGCAGCGAGAGGTGATGTGGCAGTTGTGTGCCATCAAGATTACAGAAGCCATCCAGTACGTGGTGGAGTTTGCCAAGCGCATCGATGGGTTCATGGAGCTGTGTCAGAACGATCAGATTGTGCTTCTAAAAGCAGGTACGCGCTGTGCAAGTAGGTCCCGATGTCCACCCTGCACAGTGAACTCTGACCTATTTCTATCCACTTCATGAAGAAATGATTGTGATGAGTGGTATGGAAAGCACTTCCTTCAGTGATACTAGCTCAGCATTTTCCTAGTAGAAACTGGGCCTTTTTTTTCCCCCCCTAAACGTTTTTTAAGATGTGTTTAGGAAGCTCTCCTCCCTTCCCTTCTCTACTCCCTCAGGATTATCACACTCTCCTCCCTTCCCTTCTCTACTCCCTCAGGATTATCACACTCTCCTCCCTTCCCTTCTCTACTCCCTCAGGATTATCACACTCTCCTCCCTTCCCTTCTCTACTCCCTCAGGATTATCACACTCTCCTCCCTTCCCTTCTCTACTCCCTCAGGATTATCACACTCTCCTCCCTTCCCTTCTCCACCCCTCAGGATTATCACACTCTCCTCCCTTCCCTTCTCTACTCCCTCAGGATTATCACGCTCTCCTCCCTTCCCTTCTCTACTCCCTCAGGATTATCACACTCTCCTCCCTTCCCTTCTCTACTCCCTCAGGATTATCACGCTCTCCTCCCTTCCCTTCTCTACTCCCTCAGGATTATCACACTCTCCTCCCTTCCCTTCTCTACTCCCTCAGGATTATCACACTCTCCTCCCTTCCCTTCTCTACTCCCTCAGGATTATCACACTCTCCTCCCTTCCCTTCTCTACTCCCTCAGGATTATCACACTCTCCTCCCTTCCCTTCTCTACTCCCTCAGGATTATCACACTCTCCACCCTTCCCTTCTCCACCCCTCAGGATTATCACGCTCTCCTCCCTTCCCTTCTCTACCCCCTCAGGATTATCACACTCTCCTCCCTTCCCTTCTCTACTCCCTCAGGATTATCACACTCTCCTCCCTTCCCTTCTCTACTCCCTCAGGATTATCACACTCTCCACCCTTCCCTTCTCCACCCCTCAGGATTATCACGCTCTCCTCCCTTCCCTTCTCTACTCCCTCAGGATTATCACACTCTCCTCCCTTCCCTTCTCTACTCCCTCAGGATTATCACACTCTCCACCCTTTCCTTCTCTACTCCCTCAGGATTATCACACTCTCCTCCCTTCCCTTCTCCACCCCTCAGGATTATCACACTCTCCTTCCTTCCCTTCTCCACCCCTCAGGATTATCACACTCTCCTCCTTTCCCTTCTGCACTCCCTCAGGATTGTCACACTCTCCTCCCTTCCCTTCTCTACTCCCTCAGGATTATCACACTCTCCTCCCTTCCCTTCTCTACTCCCTCAGGATTATCACACTCTCCTCCCTTCCCTTCTCCACCCCTCAGGATTATCACACTCTCCTCCCTTCCCTTCTCCACCCCTCAGGATTATCACACTCTCCTCCTTTCCCTTCTGCACTCCCTCAGGATTGTCACACTCTCCTCCCTTCCCTTCTCTACTCCCTCAGGATTATCACACTCTCCTCCCTTCCCTTCTCTACTCCCTCAGGATTATCACACTCTCCTCCCTTCCCTTCTCTACTCCCTCAGGATCATTACACGGAAACCTGTGTTTCCAGAACTCGCAGTCACCCTCCAGGCCCTAATGCTGAGCTGTTTAGGAGGAAGCTTACATGGGGTCAAGAAGTCATCCCTGGCTTGGGTTGTTTGAATAATACAAATAAATGTTTTCCAACCAACTTTATGCAAAGTCTATGCAAAGTAGGAGAGTGCCAAGGAGGTCACTTCTAAAAGAATCTTTTTTCTTCTCCACCTTCCTGGACAGAGGTGGTATGGCTGAGGACCACGAACTATCTTGTACACATCTGCCCTGCCGTCCCAGGCCCCTAGTTTAGCTCCCTATAAAGGAACTAAGATCAAAGGAGTGATGCAAAGCACTCTGCCTCTGCACAGGTTCTCTGGAGGTGGTGTTCATCAGAATGTGCCGTGCCTTTGACTCTCAGAACAACACCGTGTACTTTGATGGCAAGTACGCCAGCCCTGATGTCTTCAAGTCCTTAGGTGAGGAAGTCCTGGGTTTCTGTCCCTGATGCTGGTTGGGTTGGAAGCGCTCCTTGAGCAAAATGGAACCCCATATTCAAGCTTCTTACACCCATTTTGCTATATGTTGCTATTTACTATAAAAAAATTAATACCTCTAGTGCAAGTCTGTATTACATATAAAAATCATTCATTTTGTATGGCCAGTCAATCATTTTGTTCATTTTCTATGGCTGGTAATTGAAGAGAGTTGTATTATATGTCATTCCAGTTCCACTGCCAGATTTTAAGAAAGCAGATTTGCAAGGAATAAAGTATTCAGATAATGAAGAGAGTGTGATCTGTACATAATATCAAGGAGATATCAAAAAGTCCATTCTCCCTGGCCCCTCAAACACTAACTCTTTATGAGAAAGAAGAAGGTATTCCAAATATCAAAGAAGGAAAGTGGAGCTGAAGGAAGCTATGGCATATGCTTTGTAAATGTCATTTTGAATTTCTATTACTTATTTATTTTCAGTCTTTTTGAGACAGGGTCTCCTATAGCCCCAGCAGATCTCAATCTCACCATGTAGACCAGGCTAGCCTCAATACTGCAGAGATCTGCTTGTCTCTACCTCTTGGGTTCTGGGATTAAAGGCATGTGGCACCACACCCAGCTCCAAATTTCTATAAATAAAGTAGAATACTGTCATTAAAACATGAAATCCATGGGGCCGGAGAGATGGCTCAGCAGTTAAGAGCACTGACTACTGTTGCAGAGGACCCGGGTTCAATTCCAAGCACCCACATGGCAGCCAAGAACTGTCTTTAAGCCAGGCATGATGGCACATGCCTTTAATCCTAGTACTCAGGAGGCAGAGGCAGGCAGATCTCTGTGAGTTCAAGGCCAGCCTGGTCTACAGAGTGAGTTCCAGGCCAGTTGGGACTAAAGGGAGACCCTGTCTCAAAAATACCAAAAAAAAAAAGAAGAAGAAAGAAAGAAAGAAAGAGAAATCCCACCAGGCGTGGTGGTGCAGGCCTTTAATTCCCAGGAATTTGGGAGGCCAGAGTCAGGCACCGATCTCTGTGAGTTCAAGGCCCCGCCCGGTCTATCATAGCAAGCTCCAGGCCAGCTAGGATAAAGGAGACACTGTCCTTAACAAAAAAAAATAGGCGCTACTCATATATATATATATATATATATTTTTTTTTTTGTTCCAAAGTATGTTAAGTGATTTTTTTAAAAACATTATATCACAGAAGTATGTTGTTAACTGTAGCACAGCCCACAGACATTTACAAATATTAGCACAGTTGGCAAGTCTGATAGAAAAGTAACCAAACTGAGCTAGTCTTGGTTGGATTGAATTATTACTTTCGGGGAACTTCATAGTCTGTGTTTCCAGTTTGGTGAGTAGTTATAATAATACCACCACCAGCACAGATCTGGCTATTGCAGTGAACTGAACACCATACTTAGCAGATAGCCTTTAGATCCTGTTAGTTCACAATGAGGGTTCTGAAGTCGGGCAGCCTGGCTTTGAATGTCAGGCTGTGACCTCAGGTATATTACTTAACTCTGTAAGTCTCCATTTCGTCATCCTTAAAATGAGGATACTGCTCTACTAATGAGATCCTCAGAGGGCTCTCTGCAATCTGAGGAACACCCCACTGCCCTCCCCATAATGCTCCTACAGCAATGTTTTCCAGGGAACCCCAGGACAGAAGTTCTCTCATGATGGTGGTGGTGGTGGTGGTGGTGACAATGATTTGTGATGATGGTGACAGTAATAACAGTGATGGCTGATGATAGTGGTAACAGTAGTGATGTTGCTAAACCAATCTCTTTTTTTAAGATTTCAAACTAGCAAATTTCAGAAACATTGTTTACTATTGATCTTCTACAGCTGCCTCTCTCTTCGCTTGTTCCCTGTTTGTCTCCAAGGATAACAACAAGCATCCTAAACTGTCTTTATTTTCATTTTCACAGGTTGTGAAGACTTTATTAGCTTTGTGTTTGAATTTGGGAAGAGTTTATGTTCTATGCACCTGACCGAAGATGAAATTGCATTATTTTCTGCATTTGTACTGATGTCAGCAGGTAAGAAAACCAAATAAAAATAAAATGGTTGCAAAACTGTCCATGTAAAGAATTTTTCACAAGGTACAGAACTTTTATGAGCTATAGGATATTTGAGGGGCTCCCAAAAGTACCTGCTACTCTTATTAAATTTTAAGTTTTTCAATGAATATCTGCCCCTCTGCCTTTCTTTTTAAAAGACTTCATGGTGCTGAAGAGACAGCTCAGTGGGCAAGGACATTTGCTGCACAAAATATTAAGGACCTGAGTTCAGATCTTAACACCCATGTTAAAAAAAAAAAGCTGGACATAGCCAGGTGTGATGACACACGCCTTTAATTCCAGCACTCGGGAGGCAGAGGCAGGTGGATCTCTATGAATTCAAGGCCAGCCTAGCATACTTAGTTAGTTCCAGGCCAGCTGAGGCTACGGGGAGACCCTCTCTCAAAAAAAGCCCAAGAAAACCCCCCAAATTGGGTGTGGCTACGCATGAGTGACTAAACACTACTGGGGAGGGGTGGAAACAAGATTATTGAGGCTTACTGGCTGTCAGCCTAGCTCCAAGTTCAGGGAAAAAGGTCTATCTCAAGGAAATAAGGTGGAGAGTAATATAGCAGGTCACCTCTGGCCTCTACATGCACTTATGTGCATGTGCACACACACACACACACACACACACCTCATAATGTTCAGATAAAATTTTTAAGCAGTAATAACTTAATAAAACCCAATATAGAATTAATTTCCACACACCAAGATTGTATAAAACAAGGCTGAGCTTCCTGATGCCAGCTCCCAAGACAACACAGCTTTTTAAAGATCACCTACCTTTGACTGCCATTCACAAGTTTATCTGAATCTAAGCTATGTTCCCCACCAGCTCTGCCTCTTGGGAAGAATCCTCTACTTGGAATTCTCACACAAAGACTTTCTCCTAAACTAACAACTCTTAAGTCATCTGGAATAATGCTGATATTTTTAGTTGCCCTGGATTAAAAAGCAATTTCACATTTCCAGGTTAGGACAGAAGGATGGATGTGATGTAAATATCACATGCAGAAGTAGAATTATCAGAAAGGCTTGTGGGGAGGGGAAAGCACGGAGCTTTCATTTAAAGGCCTGAGCGTGGCCCTGATCTAAGTGGCTCTGCGTAGAGGGGAGCATCCTGCCTTCTTTACGGGTCTGTAAAAACAGAAAGCCCTAACACCCTATCTGATCACTGTCATCAGTTGCTTTTTTACTCACACTGGAGCAAATTTTCAAAGAGTGAAACTGGCTTGTGTGCCTCTAAACACAAACTGTCCCATAATAACCTGTATGCGATTCAGAAGGAATGGGTGGTCTGGGTTCGTGCTGGAGGAAGGTACTAAAGAGTTTTGCTTTTCATATTCAGATCGCTCATGGCTTCAGGAAAAGGTAAAAATAGAAAAACTGCAACAGAAAATTCAGCTAGCTCTTCAACATGTTCTGCAGAAGAACCACCGAGAAGATGGAATCCTAACAAAGGTAAGATCCAGAAGGTTGCTCTCAGCCCGAGCTATCCTCTGGCAACGTCATGCTTATAAGTCTACTTATAAGTCACATGATCATGCCCCCAAAGTATCCTCATGCAATACTCAATTAAGTTCTGCTAGGCCAAAGCGAGTGAAATTTTATCTACTGTCATCATAAAATATCATGCAATAATACGGCACAGAACACAAATTGTTTTCATTTTTTTTAATTTATTTATTTATTTTTAAATTTTATTTATTTCTGTATGTGTACGAATGTACTGTCTGCATGCAAGTTTGTGCCCCCGTGTCGTGCAATGCCGCGGAGGTCAGAAGAGAGTGTTGGATTCCCCTGGAACTGGAGTTCTCCTGGAATTGGAGTTTCAGACGGTTCTCGGCCGCCATGTGGGTGCTGGGGATCGAACCCGGGTCCTCTGTAAGAGCGGTCGGCGCTCTTAACCGCTAGGCCATCTCTCCAGCCCTATTTATTATTTTTTATGTGTACAAGTATACTGTCTGCATGTAGGTTGGTGCACCCGTGTCATGCAACGCCGCAGAGGTCAGAAGAGGGCATTGGATTCTCCTGGAACTGGAGTTAAAGACGGTTTTTAGCCACCATATGGGTGCTGGGAATCAAACACAGGTCCTCTGCAAGGGCAATCAGCACTCTTAAACGCTGAGCCATCTCTCCAGCCTGTTTTCATTTTTTAATTATGTCTATATGTAGGGGGTGGTACATGTGCAGTAGGGGCTTCAGAGGCCAGAAGGAGGCATCAGATCCCCTGAAGCTGGAGTGACAGGTGGTTGTGCACAGGGACATGGGTGCAGAGAACTGAACTTAGGACCTCTGTAAGAGCAAAAAAGGTTCTTAACTGCTGAGTCATCTCTCCAGCCCTAGAAATCAGATGTGTTTAAGCACTAATATTTTCAGGAACTTCTTCCTATTCCTTTAGACTCAACCAGAAAGTAGGATTAGCATGGTATCGTAGAATAGGTATTGTAGTGTAGGTATCGTAGTGTAAAGTAGGAGGATCTTTGAATTTAGAAGGAAGAAGTTTAAGAGGGCTGATGGGGCTGGAGAGATGGCTCAGCGGTTAAGAGCACCAACTGCTCACCCAGGTTCTATCCCCAGCACCCACATGGTGGCTAAGAACCGTCTTTAACTCCAGTTCCAGGGGAATCCGACGCCCTCTTCTGACCTCTGCGTGCATTGCATGACACGGGTGCACCAACCTACATGCAGACAGTACACCCATACACATAAAAAATAAATAAATAATTTTTTTAAAAATTAAAAAAAAAGAGGGCTGAAAGTAGATAACCATATAGTCTAATATTGGTTCTCTTTCCATTCAATTTATCAGGCATCGACAGTCAATTAACTTTCTATTTTATCAACTTCCTGTTACTTATGCTGTATTAAAAGCGTGAGGCTTCATTTTTGCTAATTATCTTTCACAAAAAAATATAATTTAAAATCAATATCTTTCAGTGTTGGTGCTATGATGGTGCTTCTGACCCTAGAAAAAGAAGCCCCTTTCCTTCTGAGATCTTGTGCTGTGTTTAATTGTATGAGAAGGCGATATTGAATTTGGGGGGTCTTTTATTTCCTACCTGAACCGATTCCTCTTGTTTTCTCCTGATAGCTCAGGCAGGTCACAGTTAAGAAATCAGGAGTGAATTTCTGCCTTTGATTTTGGACTGAGGAAAAAAAATTAGTTAACAATGGGAAATTGGGGGCGGGAGAGCTGGTTCAGTGGTTAAGAGCATTAGCTGTTCCTGCAGTGGACCCGGGTTGGGTTCCCAAAACCACATAGTGGCTAACAAACTCTAGTTCCAGGGGATCCAATGCCCTTTTGTCCTCCACAGTCATTCCACACAGGTTTTGTATCTACAGACATGCAGGCAAAATACTAATAAATACAAAGTAAAAGTTAATATAAATTAGCAAGGGATCTAAGGTTTAGAGTGTCAGGGGCCTACCTCTTCTCCATCTTTGTGTTCAAGTGCAAGGGCACCATCAGGTTTATTATAGAGAACACCTGACACATAGATAAGATCTAGTGGAGATAATTTCTAGAGAGGACAACGCTGAGATGAAGCCAGAAGCCCACTGCCTTTGCATAGCGCAGCAGCAGTGACAAGCGTCTTTACAAGGCTGTGCTCTTACCCTCAGCTGGTAGGTGTTCAGTGCTGGAACTTCCGGCTTCCTGAGCTCTTCGTCTAGACGAAATGTATCCTTAGGATTGACTGCAGTGGAGTAGCAAGATGGCTCAGCGGGTAAAGGTGCCTACCTCCAAGCCTGATGGATGACCTGAGTTTGATTCCTAGGACTAACCCACATGGTGGAAGGAAAGAACAGACTCCCACAAGGTGTCCTCTGACCTCCACACATGTGTATCATGCACACCCACCACCACCACCACCATCCATGTGAGTGCGGGTACCCTAGCCCACCTCTCTGGCTGCAAGTGTCTTTGTCAACTGAAACTGCCACTTACCCAGTGCTCTACCAGTAGGACTTCTTCCCACTGAGATCATTCAGGACTAGGGAGGAGGTTAGAGCCCACGCTGCTGGTCTGGACTCTAGCACTGGCAGGGGCCCCAGTTTCCATATGAACACCTTTTTTATTTTTTCTGTCTTCTTTTCGAGACAGGGTCTCCCTGTAGCCCCAGTTGTCCTGGAACTCACTCTGTAGACCAGGCTGGCCTTGAACTCACAAAGATCTGCCTGCCTCTGCCTCCCAAGTGCTAGGATTAAAGGCGTGCGCCACCATGCCCGGCTATGAACACCTTCTTAAGCCAGTGCTTCACCTGCTGAGCCGTCTCTCCAGTCCCTGAATTCCTTCTTAGATTAAATATACTCCAAGCACTTTGTGATGTGACTGGAGCTCTAAGTTGCATCAAGTATCTTTGTAACATTCTGGCCATGTTCTGAAGACCGCCTTCCTTCCTTGAATTCTCACTCCTGCCTGCCCCTTCCCTGACTTGTGTCCTTTCTCCTGCTCACAGCTAATATGCAAGGTGTCTACATTGAGAGCCTTATGTGGACGACATACAGAAAAGCTAATGGCATTTAAAGCAATATATCCAGACATTGTGCGACTTCACTTCCCTCCGTTATACAAGGAATTGTTCACTTCAGAATTTGAGCCAGCGATGCAAATTGATGGATAAACATAGCACCTGAGCACGTCTAGAAAGTCTGAAGTACAAACACAAAAAAGAAAACAAAACGACAACAACAACAACAAAATTAACTGAGACACTTTCTATGGCCCTGCGCAGCCCTGGAGCGCCAACACACTGCACATCTCTTGGTGATCAGGGGTCAGGTACAGGAGGGGAAACAATCAAAACAAATAAAAGTTGAACTTGTTTTTCTCACGCATATGATTTCCACTCTGCCTACAGATATGGACCCTTTTTCTGTCTTGACTTCTCGAGTGGTTGACCTCTGTTTACAACAGAAGGAGGGTACTAATGTCGGAGGAGTTCCTTTTCTTGTAGCTCACTGTCCACAGACTCCACGGGTGACAACAGAGTCCAGCAGTAATCGGTGCCCCGGTGTGTGCATAGCGGAGATTGCGGCATTACTTTGCACAGCTTGCTCTTTGTTTCATGAAGGAAGTTTTTGTTTTTCTCACCGATTATTGCCAGTCAGCAGAATGGCAAGAAAAGGGGATTCATAGTGCTCGCAACAATAGCATTATAATATATTACAGGGTAAATGGGCATGAAGACTATATATAGCTAAAAGAGATATTGTTTATATATTGTTTTAATTAATATAAAAATGTAGTGACTGGTGTAGCTTTTCCTGTTGAATTGATAAGGCACTTTCCGTTTTGCACCTTTTTTATCTTTAATTTAAATGCTAGCGTGTTCACTGTCGCCGTGTGGCATGTACACCAGAAACACAGGTTTAACTGAGAAGGCTTGGAAGGTATGTCGGGAGGTATTTATGCTGCTGTTTACAAAAAAAAAAAAAGAAAAAAGAAAAAAAAAGAAAAAAACAAAACAAAACAAAAAAACTTAAAAGACTGGCTGGTCATATCCAGAAATAAACATGTCAGATTTTTTTCCCCGTATGTAAATTTGGAATTAGAAATGGAACACTCCCTAAATCATACTTTGCTTTTGCCTAAGATTAATAATAGGTGTGTTTATGCTTCATACGGAGTTCAACGACTGACTGGTGCTGTGGGCTTAAAGTGTCATATGCATTTTTTAAACCTTTGAAAAATGCCACCTTTGGGAGTAAGGGGGGGGAACCTCATTTTACACAATTGAGTAGCCACAGAGATTCAGTCTCTCAACTTAGAACTCTAGTGCTCTCAGAACAAATCAGTAACCAGAGTATTTATTGGAATCTAGCTTTTATTGATAAGAAGGACCCAAAGATTTCATGTAGAGCAAGCACTCCCCACACAAAGCATTCTTTGAATGTCTTGGGTACTTGGTATCAGGAGCCCTAAGAATTCATCTCAGAGTAAATTTATTCTAGACTAGTTGTCCCTAGATGGCCCTGTTCTAGAATGTTGCTCTCCATGTTTGGTAGGCAATGGATGGAAGAGGGAGGCAGTTATCATGGGACCCGTTTCCCTTATTTAAATATTTTAAGTCTTTAAAGTGAAATTGATGCCAGCTGCAGACATTTACTCATGTATTTTATCTTTGCTAGAAAACTGTGGATTATAATTTATTTTATTAAATATTTAGGAGATTGTTTGGCTTTTATGTTCAAATGAGAAATACTGAGGTATTTTTGTTCATTTTTTTTGTTGTTGTTGTTAATAATCCCCAGTAAAAGAAGGAGGAAGGAACAGTGTTAAGTACAAGAGGATGCCAATTTTTTTCTTTTTTGTTTTTTCTTTTTTGGTATTTTTGAGACAGCATCTCCCTTTAGTTCCAGCTGGCCTGGAGCTCACTCTGTAGACCAGTCTGGCTTGAACTGACAGAAATCCACCTGCCTTTGCCTCCCAGTGCTGGGATTAAAGGCACATGGGGATGCAAATTTTTAAAAACAAATCCCATGGGGCTGGAGAGATGGCTCAGCAGTTAGGAGTACTTACTGCTCTGTATCTGAGGACTGAAGTTTGATCCTGGCACCCACCATCAGGCGGCTCCAGCTCCAGAGGATCCGATGCCCCTTTCCTGCTTCCGTGGGTACTCACTCACACATGTGCATATCCACACAGACACACACACACACACACACACACACACACACACATAAAAAATAAATCTTTAAAAACAAGTGCCCTTTTTGGAGATTTCATTCACACTAGAGGTGGGATACAAGCTGCTGCTCTGACATCAAAGACCATGTCTGTAAGGAAAAGGAAACATTTTCTTCCATGGTACAAAGGTGGGGCATCCAAGAAACTCTGTACATCAAGCAACTTCACTGCATCTAGGGTCCTTCTAGAATCTTCTGCAGGCATTTCTGCTCCTGTTCGATGTCCATCTGGGTTCCCAGAGCATGCACTTCATGTTTTTAGCTCCACTGGCTTCCTGCCTTATTTACTGAGGGTCTTGGAAAGGGAGAAGGAATTATTCACACAAAAGTGTGAGTATGAAGCCTAAACAACATCCTTTTTTTTTCAAAAATATAGTAAACCATAAAAAGAAAAGTAATATTTACTTAAATTTCTTACAAGCATATAAAATTTTATGTGTTTATATAGAGGTTAATTGTCATAGTATTTATATTGGGGCAAGAAGGGTTTAAATCAAATTTTTATTTAAGCACATATAGTTCCTTTAAAGATCAATAGTATTTATACGCTGAAAAGAGCACCAAGTTTGGTTATTTCTTTGTCCAATTTTTTCCTGCTGTTTCTCTTATGTAGGGGAATGGTGTGGGGTTTGGGGTTTGGGGGGGTGGGGTGTTTTTTGGTTACCCAGATTCACTAAATTTGGGGATGGTTTTAGTAAAGTATATTAATTCTTTTTAACCAAAGCTTTCTGCATATGACCAGCCTCAGGTGCTAGCGCACTAAAGAGCAACTAAACCTAATTCCAGTGTCCACATGTGAATAAGAAGAGTCGATTGAACTTCTCTTAGGGTGAGAGAGTGTAATGTTGAACTCCAAAGAAATTCCTTTTCCCAGAAAGGAGTCTGCATGTACCTAACTGGGGAGAAAAATGCTCTTATCTCAGTAACATGCCACGACAATGTTGATTTTAAAACACACCAAAACAGAGTGACATAATGCCACTTCTGGGTGTTTCTAAAAGAAAAGCAGGAGGTAGGCTTTCAGAGCGAAGCCCTCTGACAGTGTAGGGATGGAGCAGTGGAGCCAGATGTGCTCAGAGAGACAGACAGGACGACTGACTATGATTTGTACTTAAGCTGGGATCTGAAGGGCAATAATGAACACAGTTGAGAGCAATAGGAAGCCCAGAAAGGATGTGAAAACTTGTGCAGTTTTATTTTGTTCCTTATGATGAGAGCACTTGTGTTGTGACACAAGGTGGTGGGTGTTCATGTCACAACTTTAAAGTTGTCTCAACTTAAAGGCTCCACCATCTCTTAAGGATTGGGCCATTGTTATCAGCTAGGCTGCTAGACCACCTTTAAATCATTAATTTTACATAGTAAAAACAAAGATTTTGTATAAACCCTGGATGCTTTCTGTTACAAATGCTCAAATGATCCGGCTATATTACGAGAAATTGGCCTCGGCCACAATGAAATCAAAAGTGCTTTTGGGACAGATTGAAAATTGTGCTAAGACTCTGGATTTTTTTTTAAGCATTCAGTATTCTAACTTCTGTTAAAGCTATGGATTGTTTTGTTTTTCAAAGTCTTCAACATCCTGATTCACCCTTCCTAACTTAAGAAAAAACATGACCTAAGACACTGCTTCTAAGTTTGGTTGTTCTTTAATGTGTGGATACCAGAGCTCTGTGAGTGTATGGGGATGGGCTGAGGGTCAGGAGAGAGAGAGAGAGAGAGAGAGAGAGAGAGAGAGAATATATGTGTGTATGTGTGTAACTTGCGTGTGTGACATGCATATATTGGACCGCTTCTAGGCTACTATGTGTCAATGGAAAAGAAAATGTATTCAAAATACATAAATCAAAACTAGAAGATGGAGGAAAAAAAAAGATTTATTCTATACAAAGCCTTGTCTGGACCATAGAGAGACTTCTATTTTTTTAACCCTTCTATAAATATTTGATGGCACTTGAAATATTCCTGCAATAAAATGTGATTTGTGTAAAGTAAAAAAAAAAAAGATTTTGTAATGTGAAACAAAGAAAGAAAGTAATGTAATTTTCTAAAAAAAAAAACTACAAACAAACAAACTTTGTATTATTTTCTTGATGGAATTTGTCTATCTGTCTTTGGAAAACTTTTTATTTCATTGAATGTGCCATAGTAGACATGTGTGTTTTTAGTTTTAGACTGAGGAATAGCTAGTTGTCTGTGTTCTCACATTCCAAAATGCAAAACAACTTAGGAGAACCCTTGATGAAAGGTCTCTGCAGGACGTAAGCTTCCCGTTGCTTTATTTGCACACGTCTCTCGTCCCTCTCTAGTGCAATATATGTACATAGAGCACTCGCGGGTGTACCTTGATCCCTCAGGGAAAAATACATATTTGTACAGTTGTTGTTTTGTTTTTTGGGTTTTGGTTTTATTTTCCTTTTGTTTTTGGCTAAGGAATGTCGATCGAATCACTTGTTACTGTTGAGAGGCAGCCAGATAATCGGCCTAAAGCCACTGTTCCAAACATCAATTGTTCAAGTCATGTGTCCTTCCAGTGCTATTATTTTAAAATAATAATAATAAAAAGCTATTTTCTGACAGTTCTTTGTGCTGACTGGTGGAAAACAAAAGGGTATAAAAAAAAAAAAGCACCTTATGATTGACTTAACTGTGAATGACAATCCATCTCGGTATCAAGGACAGAGCCCTGTCGACTGGAGTTGGGCTGAGAGTCAGAAACATTGTGCTCAGGGATCTTCCAAAACTCTTAAAACAGGGTGGCCAGTGGACTGGGACAAATTGTGTTTTTTACTATTAGGAAGAATGATGATGATGGTGGTGATGTTATCCCTTCAAGGCACAAGTGAACTGTATAGAACTACGTGTGTGTGTGTTTGTGCATGCATGTGGCCATGTAAGCTCTTCACTATCATTTCATTTTGCTGAATTCAGAACTTCTAAACTGTCCAGTTTCATGTGCTTCAAAATACTGCACAACCCCCAAAGCAGAGCAGAATTATAGCAGTGAGTACGAAAGCTACGTTGGTAAGCGACAGGCCCTCCCAGTACCACTCGAGTTGCCATCTCCTCGATCATTAAAACACTCATGAGAAACATGCCGCATTGGACATTTTTAAACGACGTCAAACTGTGTATTATGGATTAGGAATTTTTAAAACCAATGAGAAGACTTATCTGTGAGATGACCTATCAGTGAGATGCTTTTAAATGTTAGAAAATAACTATTATGTTCACTGTGCCCTCTAGGACCAAACCAAAACTCCCTATGCATACAACAGTTCCTACTTGCACATCCATAGTTTGTTTGGGTTTTGTTTGTTTGTTTTTCTGTAAGAGCTGAAGTTTGAAGATATACCAGTCCTTGCCTGTAGAGTGGTGACTCATCCTGCTTTAAGGGTTTAGTGTTAGAATTCTGAAATGTAGTTTGGGTCTCATATTCCCATATATCACTTTCCATAGTCAGAGAGATTCCATGTAGTTGCTCCATCCCATAATACACATTCAGCAGATTACTGTGGGAACCAGACATGGGAATCGAGTTCCTGTCTCTGAGATGACAGTGACTTCATACCTTGTGTCAGTGATGAAGAGTGTGGAAAGTGCAGGAATCCCCCTCCTCTCTGCTCCTTTTATCTCTCCATCCCCTTCTCTCCATATAAACACACATGTTATGGACAGTTGTACATACTTTGACATGGCCACCTTTGACTTATAAAGTTGTTATACTGAACCCCACCAGAGTAACTTTATGCTATGGATTATGTGCCCAGACATTCAGTTGCAATAGTCCACCTTGATTGCTCATCTCTATCATGTGGGTCCTTCATTCTATCCCTAAACACTAATGTACAAAATGCTCACCCAGCTTTGATGGCAGAAGCTTTTCTTTTTATTGCTGTATTTTTTTGTTTTTGTTTTTGTTTTTTTTGTCTTTTCGAGACAGGGTCTCCCTGTAGCCCCAGCTGTCCTGGAACTCACTCTGTAGACCAGGCTGGCCTTGAACTCACAAAGATCCGCCTGCCTCTGCCTCCCGAGTGCTAGGATTAAAGGCGTGTGCCACCAGGCCTGGCTTTATTGCTGTTTTAATTGATGAGAAGGCCAACTATTCATGTCTCTAAAAGCAGCTGGTTGCACTTCTGATTCCATTTGCACACACGCATGTGTGTGTGTGTGTGTGTGTGTGTGTCTGTGTGTCTGTGTTCATTTTTGTCATACTCTCAGAATAATTTTAAAAAATAATAAGCAGGAAGGTTGGCTTCACACCAGGGAGCCACCATAGATGGGGGAGAGCTCCATATTCAACCACGCCCTCAGATCTTAGAGCAATAAATACTACTCAGTCCTTTACTTACTTAGAAATGAGTGACAGAGTATTTGATCCCAATAGAAACCACCTTTTCCTAGTGTCTTGTATGGAGAGTGGAGGCGAGTGCTGGGGAAGATGCCTAGAGAACCTCTGTGCCATGTGCACACAGTGCGCTTTCCACATTAGCAGTCCTGTGCTTTTTGTTTGATCCTTCTAGAGGCATGACAGGCAGCTTGCTGTTGATTTTGACGACTATACTGCTGTTGCATTGTTTTCTAGGAACTTCCCTGCAGTGTTTGTGTGCGATTCTTTTCTTGCTCATTGTGACTTACATGTGGAGAAATAACTACTTCTAGGAACTTGATTCTCACTGAACAGATTGCATATGCGAATGCAGATCATTCTTGAGCAATATAGTGAATGAGTTCACACAAAGGAAAAAATCCGTATGTACTGTATACATCTTCCTGAATCCCAAACTCCCTGCTTATCCACAGTGGTTTGAAACCTCACACAACAGTGGTGAGTGTTTGCAACATTAGGACATTAGCTGGCTGCTTCTTTAAATGTATTGTCTGCCTGCTCCTTTTGTGGAGATGTGTTTTTTTATTGGATGTTTGGGCCAATGGGAGGCTTCAAGCTACAACATATTTTCCCAGTTTAAAAATATATTTAACATATGACAAACCCCAGACAAGGCTTTTAATATGTATAAAGAACTGCAGTGTTAGGTGGTTTTATTTGCAAACCGTTTTCAATGTTGTCCATTTTTATGGCACCTTTAACAATATTCTTGTTTCCAAAGTACAAAAAAAAAATAGGTTAAATAATCTAGCCATAACTGAATGTCAAGCAATAAAACAAATGACTTTTGTGCATAGACTTAAAAACCTACAAATTTTAGACATCTGCATGTAAATGCAATCTCTTGTTTACTGCTTTCTTCGACTTGAGCAATTGATTCCTTATTTACTATTAACTTAAGAACTTGTAATGGCCTGTAAACATTTTCTCTCTTACTCTTCTTTCAAATTTACCTTCGTCCCTGCTTTTGAGTCATATTTAATGTTGTTCTACACATCTCTATACAGTTAACTTTTTGGCTTTCATTCTGTATAGATAAGAAAACGTTATATTATAAACAGCCTACTCAGCGCAAATATTTATCTGTTTATCAAATTCACAATATCCTGTAGAATACCGGTTTTACTATATAATCTATTTTAGACATAGCTGTTTAGAACTAGAGTGTGCTATTTTTGTGTTTTTTCTGATGTGTGGTGCTAGATAAGTTACTTTTGTGAACAACAACAAAAAATTATCCCTTTTATTCCTAGACAATACCACCTTTGGGTCTTGTTAATTTCACCGAGTGTAACTATATATTTGTATATATATAATATACATATATATATATATCTACCTGTGCCCAACTGGCAGCTGTATCAGAGTGCTGGACTTGGGACATGCTTTTCTCTTTAAATATATAATATCATTATATAAATTATTCTAGAGTGTATTTAATTAGGATAAAATTACTTCCTTAGTATAGATATTTGACATCTATTGGGTTAATCTGTTTATAAATACAGACAGATGAAAAATTGTTAGCGTTTAATTTATGTTTGCTACCCAGCTTTATATATATAGAGCTTGTCCCCTGAACTGAAAAAATAAGTTGACAGGCCTTTAAGTCCCCAAAGAAATATTCTCATTTAATAGAGTAATACTATTTTTTCTTACCGAGGAATTATATTATTGGCACCTGACTCAATTGTACATTTAAGTCTGATTATAGATAATATATAGAATATTCACACTAGACAGTTCCTTTCATTTGAGTCCTGAGAAGTACACAGCCAGTCTACACTGCAAATTCAACAAGGGATGTTCTGTTTTAATATGACCTCAACCAGTTCCATGAACTGAACAGAGGACCATCATTTTAAAACTCATTTAATAATGAGCTTAATTAACTGTTTTACCCATTTCCCCAAGACATATTGGCATTGTTAAAAATGTATATCAAATATCTAACTAAGGATGTAGTTAGCCTTCTTAAATATTGATTAGAATTGTTCTGTAATATTACTGAATTTGTAAGATCTTTAGCAAAGATTTTTGAGCAATTTATAAATATAGAGCAAATGTTTCTGTTTACTGCACTTTTTGTAACTGAAGGTAATAAATTCTCAAGCCACAGTTAGTGGCTCCCATGCATTGCGATACATACTCACCCACCATTCTAGACATGTTCCATTTTTACTGCTGTTACCTTGATTATAAATAATTGTGTGGTTAATGAAAGCTAATGCTAATAGTTAACCTTTTTAAAGTGAACTGGCTACAGTTTAGGGGAAAATCTCTTTTTAATACAAACATGTCATTCCTTAACTGTTTAGCCTGAAGAGAGATTAGAACATTTTTTTCACCGTGGAGAATCCCAAGCATCCCTCTTTGTACCTGCATAAGGCCAGCACACGTCAGCACTTAAGAACTATTTAAAATGACAATAGGTGTGCCCCCACTTAAAACTCCCTCTCCCCAGGTTGTCTTGGCAGATTTCTAAAGTATGCAAACAAAATCTTAAGGTTAACACTTTCTTCTTTAACCTACTATAAGAGTCACATTGAGAAAGACATAAGATGCAGATTCTAATTGTGTGTACGTCTCAAGGATTAAGCACACAAATTTCACACAACTCTATGAGTAACAAACTCAGCCTTCTGTAAATAGACACGCAAGTTTGGAAGCGGTAACGCTGTACATATAAATAAGATGCTGTCTGTTTTGTGTACAGGATGTAAAACTTCTTTTTCTGTCACACTAAAAAATGCAAGCCATTTATGGAAATCCTGAAAAGAATAGAATGGAACTAAAACGTTGCTAATGATCTTTACTAGACAGTCATCCCATTTTTCACTTACATTGGGTTTTTTTTTTCAATCCACTATTGATAATAGTCTGCTTATTTCCAGCTGTTTATTTTATTGAGTCCTGAATTTAAAAAATATTTTGATTCATTTTGTAAATACAAGCTGTAAAAAAAAGAGAGATTTAATGTTGTCTTTTAAATACTCCGATTTTCATTCTAATATGAATGTTGTTATATTGTACTTAGAAACTGTACCTTTAATATTACATTACCTTTATTAAAAGTGCATTGAACACATCAATTTTAGATGTGCTTTATGTACTATTATCCTATAATAAAACTTCAGCTTCTAATGGAACACTTGCCTTGATTTTTCTCTTTTTCCTTCCTTATTGAGTACCATGGTGCACACTTTTCTAGAATCTACCCTGCCACGTGAGATGTCTCATAGTAAACCTTGGTAATCACTGTGGTCCATGGCCACTCACAGTGCTACCACCTGCACTGCTGAGAAATGGCTCAGCAATTCAGAGCACTGGCTGCTGCTGCTGAGAACCCTGGTTCAGTTCCCAGCATCCACATGACAACCCACAATCACCTGTAACTCCAATTCCAAGGGAACTGATGCCTTCTTTTGGCCTCTATGGGCACCAGGCATGCATGTAGTACATACACAAATATTCAGGCAAATACTCAAAAATCTTTTAAAAACGACAGTCAAGTCCCACCCCAGACCTAGTAAACCAGGACTCACACCTTCACAAACTCCAGGTGGTAAGAATGCATGTGAAAAAAAAAAAAAAAAAGAATGCATGTGAGTCTGAGAAGAACTGGTCATATGGTCATTTTAAAAAATAATAATTCATGCCGTGGTGGTGCATGCCTTTAATCCTAGCACTCCGGAGGTAAAGGCAAGCAGATCTCTGTAAGTTCAAGGCCAGCCTGGTCTACAGAGCGAGGAAGGCAGAGACACTTCTCAGAGACTGCTGTGAGAATAGACAGGCTGAGAACTCAATATCCCTGACACAGTGCCTGGCCCACAGCCCTGGCTACTGACCTCCATGCTTATGTTCTTGGAATTTATTATTCGTATTTTTTTTTTTAAAACCAAAACATAAATTTATTTCAACAGATGATTAATTCTCAACAGAGAACACAGTTTTCCCAATGGCAGACCAGAATTTATAACAATATATTGTTACTTATATGTGAAAATCAAGACAATGTCATATGATACTATATATTCAGATTTTGACTCAAAAAAAAAACACCCAAGTATGATGCAAAGTTGTATGACCCCAAATAATAATTAACTACTTAAAAATCTTCCTTACAAACCAACTTCGGTGGGTAAATATTATAATTCAATAAGGACTTGAAATGCCATCAGCCAGGAGGGATGAAAATTTCCTTCACATCATGTCTTTTTTCTTCTGTCATCACTGACTGTTCTAGTTAGCTTTTCCATTGCTGTGACAAAAGACTCTGACCAACACCAACTTGGGGAGGAAAGGGTTTATTCAGCTAACATCTCCCAGGTCACAGTTCATCACTCAGGGAGCCCAAGGCAGGAACTCAGGGCAGGAACCTGGAGGCAGGAGCTGAAGCACAGGCCATGGAGGAACTCTGCTTACTGGCGTGCTCCCGTGGCCCATGCTCAACCTGCTTTCTTCTACAATACACGACAACCTGCCCAGGGGTGGCATCACCTACACTGAGCTCCCACATCGCTCAACAATCAAGGCAATACTCCACAGACATGGCCACAGGCCAGTCCAATGTAGGCAATTCCCCAGTTGAGGCTCTCTCAACCCAGGTGTGTCAAGTTTACACTAAAGCTATCCAGTGCACTAACAAAAATCCCAAAATGCCTTAAGTCTGAAGAATCATTTGCCAAGTCAGTGGCTGAAGTGTTGCATGTCTGAGATCAATAATCCCTGCTGCTCGGGTGCCCTGCAGGCAGGGCCAGGAAGGTCCCGGTTTTCTTTAGGGCAAGGCACAAAGACTGCAGCACTTCATGGCTGCACTGTCACTAAATGCTGCTCCTCTAAAGCCAGTAGGGTGGGGAGATGGCACAACTGCTGAAGTGCCTTCTGGGAAAGCACAAGAGCACACATGTAGGAAGTCAAGCACAGATTTCTAGGTACAACAATAAAGCTTTTCGTGAATTAAAAACTATACTACTATGATATTTTCTTCCCACTCAGAATAAATAACCGACCAATCAATCACCCCTACCTACATTTCTAACACACTGTCTCAAAAAACAAGATGGGGAAATGACTGAAGAAGTCACCAAGCAGTGACCTCTGGCCTCCACACTCACACCCACGCATGCACCCTGCATACACACTGTTCAAGCTTGGCTTCTGTTGCTGTAATAAAATACTGACCAGGAGTGCACAGGGCTTAGATCAGGGATTTCCCAGGATCACCTGAAGCACAGGTAGGAGCTGGGTGCTTCAGCCAGGTGGATTGTTTGGTTTGATTCAATCCTCTTGTGTGGCTGTGGGGGCACAGTCGTCCTGCTAGCTGGTATAAAAGGTGGGCCTGTTGCCACTGTGACACTTCAGTGCACAGAGCTTAGATCAGGGATTTCCCAGGACCACCTGAAGCACAGAGTACCTGGGCATGGGCTAAACAGGCATAACCCCCCCAATGGAATTTCTGAGGGAGTGTCCAAGTGGATTCTTTGGAGAACCTTCAGAACAGAAAGGGAAGAGTGAGTTAGACTTCCAATAGAAAGCCTAAAACTTATAGAAGTCAACGCTCCATAAGCAAGGAGAAAAACAAACAACGAAGTCATCTGAAGGAGGCAAGCAAAGTAAGCCTTCAACACAGTGAAGAGGCATTTGGGATTCCCATAGGAATACAGACAAAGAGAAACCCATGTGCCAGGGATACAAAGAAGGAACAACATGGGGAAGGTGCAGGATAATTCCACACCAAGCTCTACCAACCCTGTGGGAGATTCCTACAGTGGGATCCCCCTGGGCATGGCTCAGGACACAGATCTCAGAAGAACAATTGTGGACATACTCAAAGAAATCAAAGACTGTAAAGAACAAGTCAGAGAACTAAGGAGAGAGAATGAAAAACTCGAGAAGGACCTAGAGAGAGAGAATGACAAACTCCAGAAGGAAGTGGAAACACTGAAAAGATCCCATGTTGATAAAGAAAAGGAAACCATCCAGCGAAGCAAAGAGCTACAGGAAGAGATTGAGAAGCTCCAAAAGGAAGTGGAAATACTAAAGAAATCACAGACGAAATGAAAAAGGAGTCAAACACTCATCCAATCAAGAGGAATAGAAAAAGCCTCAGAAGTAGAATGGAGGAAGCAGAACAAAGAATATCAGACCTGGATGATAACACAGAACAACTAAAAACCTCAAGAAAAGATTATGAAAAATTGAAAAATACACAAAAGTGGAATAATCAGGAATGTGGGACACTATGAAAAGATCAAACCTCTGTATCACAGGAATAGAAGAAGGAGAAGAATCCCAAGAGAATGGTATTGATCAGATCTTCAACAGAATAATAGATGAAAACTTCCCCAAACTAAAAAAGAACAAACCAATACCAATACAAGAAGCACATAGAACTCCAAACAGACAAGATCAGAAAAGAAATTCTCCA
>VZQC01009338.1:1628016-1665482 GCA_009823505.1 Rhizomys pruinosus
CATACACAGGTATATACCACACAGGGACACACATGAATGCATACACAGGTGTATACCACACAGGGACACACATGAGCACATATACAGGTATATACCACACAGGGACACACATGAATGCATACACAGGTATATACCATGCAGGGACACACACGAATGCATACACAGGTATATACCACACAGGGACACACACAAATGCATACACAGGTATATACCACACAGGGACACACATGAATGCCTACACAGGTATATACCACACAGGGACACACATGAATGCATACACAGGTATATACCACACAAGGACACACATGAGCACATATACAGGTATATACCACACGGGGACACACATGAATGCATACACAGGCATATACTACTCAGGGACACACATGAGCACATATACAGGTATATACCACACAGGGACACACATGAATGCATACACAGGTATATACCACACAGGGACACACATGAATACATACACAGGTATATACCACACAGGGACACACAGGAGCACATATACAGGTATATACCACACAGGGACACACACGAGCACATATACAGGTATATACCACACAGGGACACACATGCGTACATATACAGGTATATATCACACAGGGACACACATGAATGCATACACAGGTATATACCACACAGGGACACACATGAGCACATATACATGTATATATCACACAGGGACACACATGCATACATATACAGATATATACCACACAGGGACACACACAAATGCATACACAGGTATATACCACACAGGGACACACACGCGTATATATACAGGTATGTACCACACAGGGACACACATGAATGCATACACAGGTATATACCACACAGGGACACACATGCGTACATATACAAGTATATACCACACAGGGACACACATGAATACATATACAGGTATATACCACACACAGGGACACACATGAGTACATACTCAGGTATATACCACACACGGGGACACACATAAAATAAACCAGGGCTAGGAATTTAGTTCAGTGATAGAGCACATGTCTAGTAAGAAGCCCTGGGTTTGATTTCTAGCATGAGGAGAGAGAGAGAGAGAGAGAGAGAGAGAGAGAGAGAGAGAGGGCTCTCAATGTTCAGTTGTGGTATCATCCTGGCCAGGGTGGTGATTTCTAGGCAAAACAGTAAAGTTTTTTGTGAATTAAAAACTATACTACTATGATCTCTTTTCTTCTCACTCAGAATAACTGACCAACCAATTGCCCCTACCTATATTTTAAGACTCCAGAAAGAACTAGTGGCCCAGCAATGGACAGGGATTGATGAATGTCAACTGAAGGAAATGCTGCAGGGTTCCTTAAGATGTACCCTGGATCTGTGGGAAAGTAAACTGCAAATGATTAGTGTTGCTATGACAAAATACCCTGACAAGGGCAACCTAGAGGAACAGGATTATTTTGCCTCAGCATTTAGGGGATACGGTCCATCATGGAAAGGAAGGCATGGGAGCCAGAGTAGCAGGCCAGCTGTTCACATCACATCTGAACTCAGAAAGCAGAGTGAAGAGAAAATGGGACAGCGCTATAAAGCCTCGAGACCTGTCCCCAGTGACGCTTGTCTTCTAACAAGACTCCACAGGCTCCATTTCCTAAAGGTGCCACAACATTCCCAAACAATGCCATTGGCTGGGCACCTACACATGAGCGTAATGGGGGACAGATCACGTCTAAACCACAACAGTTAGTAGTGTCTGTGAGGGAAGGTGGCAACATCCAGGTGGTCCGCACGCCATGTTGCTGCCCTCCTTGATCTATTCCAGTGAAGTCTCTTTATAGCTGAGAAGACTAAAGCTTGTGGCAACGAGGACTTGTGATTCTGCAAGTCTGCAGAGACAGTATGTGGCAAGGCTGGGGACAGTAATGAGCCCTCATGGGTTGCAGCCCAGCATTCCTCTCTGAATGTCTGACTGTCTTTCTTCTCTGGTGGGCTGGGTGGTTTCCTGTCTTATAACCATTAGGTGGTCCTGGCAATGTTCTGACCCATTCAGATCTCTTGATGAATAAATTATGCCAAGATAATTTAAAAAAAAAAACCCACAACTCCCAGCTCTGTACCAAAGCTCTGGCAACAGCCAACATACAGCTGTTGTTACAAGGATGCATAGTCACTTTGACAAAAGACAGGTGCCTGATTTTTCATGTTGATCTGAGAAACTATAATATGCTGAAGAGGAACAATGAGAGAAGCAGAGATTTCTTCCACAGACTCTCACATAGGCGGATCGGATTTCTTTGCATAATGGAGCTCCAAGTAAATAAAATACAAAAAGAATGTTCTAAGATTATAGTTGTTGAGAAATGAGTTTTGTTGTCATTTGTTCTAATCCTCTGCAGGAAAATAGAATTCATCATGAATCTTTATAGTGGTGGGGGCATCCTTATTTATTTCTTCATATGTTAAACAGATATTTGCTAAGTGTTTACCAAGTGCCAAGCATGTACAGGTCTCTGTCCCTGCCATAGAGGTCAGAAACCATGTCATAGAGAAATGGTTTCCATTCTCACACGAGCTCTATTGGGAAAGGTGGACTACTAAGCATCATATGTGAGCATGTAGCAATAAAAAGTCAGTGGTTAGACAGCAGTTGGGTGGGGTGAAGGATTTACAATGGGTTCAGCAGGCTTAATCAAAACCACATATGACTTGAGGTTAGACCAGAGAGGTGCATTTCTATTTCCTGCCCCTTACCTGGTGAGTGACCTTGAACAAATCACTTAAACTTTCTATCTCAATTTATCTGTGAAATAGAGCTAATAATTGCTGCCCTGTTGACATTGTGCCATGCTTTGAGCTAGAAGCTGAAGTTCTCAGGCAAGTCTGACACTAAGCATGGGCTCAACAAGTGTTTGTGAAATGAAGAAAGAAACATTGTCAGATACACACTGAGTATCTAAAGGAAAAGGGGGCATTTAGGAAAAGGTTGATGGACCAAGAGTGAGGTGACAGTAGTCTTGTTTTGGACCTAGTTAAGGCCTGGGGATATAAAGTAAGATGTCAAAGCCATGGGGGCACAGATCCCATGTGCTGGCTCTGGGTGTTCTGTACAAGAACTGAGTCTCACCAGTCTTCCTGTACAGGGAAGTCTTGGACATCTACTAATGGGACTTCAGCCAGTGTCCAGTCTATGAACAGGAAAAAAGTCTGCTCATGCTTCAAAAAGGGAAGCCTGGTCTAGCAAGACCTGACTTTGTCCTCGAGTGGATGCAACTGGTAAATGAAAAGCCAAAAGGAGCCAGGGACTACTCCCCCCCCCCAATCCCTGCAAAACCTGAGTGACCCCTGAGGACCAGGTCCTCAACTGACCTTGAGAAAAAAAAAAACCTTGGTTAATCTGGGCTACATGGATGGCCTTAAATGTCCAAAAGGAAAGTATAACAAGAAATAAATAATTAGTAAGGCCTGAGAAATTGTACTTCAGGTATAAAACTTAGTAAAAAGACAAAAAGTAAAAAAGAAAAAAAAAAAAAGCACTGTTGTTTTGCCTGTCTGCAGTTCTTATTGGCAAGAGCAGCTGCCCTGTGGCTGCCACTGCTTTTGCCATCCTTCAAAGAGGTGAGAAGACATAGCCCTTCAACCTTCCAATATGGACTGAAGACTCATGTCTCTCCAAGAATCCTCCAAACCTTCAGTGCCAGATGGGGACTGCTGAGACATCCAGCTTGTAGACTGAGCAACTACTGGGGTTTCAGCCTCTTCAGAGTATAGACTGCCATTGTTGGACTACCCAGGCTGTATCACAGAGACCAGTACAGGAGGATCAAGACAGGATGTGGCGCTTACTGGACCTCATTTGGTGACCATGGGAAGGGAAGACCCCAGTGTGGAGCACAAGGGCAGGAATGATGGCTGTCTGGGCTTGCCAAGGAGGAGACTTCAAACACTTCCTTAAGGAAAACATGACATCTTTCAGCCTAATAAAGAAAAAAACAATAATAATAAAAAAAAGAAATCATAAGCTGAAGATGCTAAAACCTATGATGTCATAATCTTGATATATGTGTGGCATGCATATATGCATATTTTGGAGAGATGCAAATTAGAAGGAACAACAACAACAACAAAGACTGGGTCAAAGAACTGACTGAAACGGTGAACTTCTGCCTGAAACAGTAAACTTCTGCATCAAAAATTTTAAGAGACTGAGAAAAGGATGAAAAACATGTTTGGCAGAATGCATGAGCTCTAGAGGGGTGGGGGTGGGGGCAAAGAAGGGGAAATGGGTCTGGATTTGATTGGGAAATTTTGTATGAAATGCACAAAGCTTCGATAAAAATTAGCTTTGAAAAATAAATAAAAATAAAAAATAATAATTCACTCTGGGCATGTTGGCGCATGCCTTTAATCCTAGCACTCAGGAGGCAGAGGCAGGTGGATCTCTGTGAGTTCAAGGCCAGCTACAGAGTGAGTTCCAGGACAGCTGGGGCTACAGGGAGACCCTGTCTCAAAAAGACCAAAAAAAAAAAAGAAGTAAGAATAATTATAATTATTTCACTTCCATCTTGTGAGGAAAAAAAAATAGTACAAGGGTACAAGCTGCCCTTTTGATCAGAGAGAACATATGAAGAAGTGTTAGCTCATAGGCAACAGCCAGTGATTAGCAGTTGCCATTGGAAAGGAAGAAAACCACCTTCTGAGGCTTCTTGTCTTAAAGAATCCCACAAGTGACTAGTGATGGCATCCCTGAGCGTGGAGAGAAATCCCGAATGCACACCATACTGCCATCTGGGGGTAAAATCCTGGATGCACGCCTACTGCCATCTTCGCTTTACAAGCCACCAGGATGGAAGGGCTGAAGTGATTTCAAAGGTTTAAGATCTGACTTGACCTGAATTGCTGCTGCCACATCCCCACCTTCCCTTGAGCGGATTACTTAGAGGTTAAGCATGACTTAAAATCTAGATAATCACATCATTGTAACAGTACGGCAGCTTTACTGTGCATTATTTTAAAAATAATGTCCAGAACTTTTAGGAGAGGGCTGGAGAGATGGCTCAGCAGTTAGCAGCACACTGGCTGCTCTCGAAGAGGACCTGGGGTCCAGTTTCCAGCACCCACTGGCCACTCTCAGCAGCCTGTAACTGTGATCCCTCTTCTGGCCTCTGCGGGCTCTGCATGCACATGGTGCAGGCACTTGTACACATGCAGCCAGCCACAACACTCACACAAAGAAAAGAAAAGTAAGTTTGAGGGAAAAGAACTTTAGGGAGTATGAGCGAGAGAGAGGGAGAGAGAGAGAGAGAGCTTAGTCATGGGTTGTGTGTACATTTGGAGGCCAGAGGCCAACCCCCAGTGTTACTCCTCAGGAACAGTTTACCATTTTGTTTTGTTTTGTTTTGTTTGAGATAAGGTCTCTCACTAGGATCTGGAACTCATGAAGTAGACTAGGCTGACTGGCCAGACAGTCTCAGGGTTCCCTGTCTCTGCAATGGGATCACATCTGGCTTTGTATGTGGTTGCTAGGGATGGAACGCAGACCCTCATCTGACAGCCCCCTTTTCTGTGTTTGTTTTGTTGGGGGTGGGTTGGGGCCTAATTATATAGATCTCCGGTTAGCCTTGCACTCACTGCAATCCTCCTGCCTCAGACCCTTTATTGCTGGGATTGCACATATGCATGAGAATGTCCAACCAGAATTTAAGTGTTCTAAAATCAGGGCAAAGGCAACTGCGTTGATGTTTTGCTCCATGTTCTTACTGCACTGCCTAAGCATCCTTTATGAGCAGGAGATATTCAACAGCTATCAGGATCGGATCGATTCCAAAATGCACTTCATGTAAGCAAACACTCCCTGTCTTTTTATTCCTAACCACCTAAGGAAAGAAAAAAAAAACACTCCCATGAAATCTTTGTACAACACTTGTCCAGTACAATTACAATTATACACCACTCCTAGTGTCTGAGGAAATTGAGAGAGAATGAAAATAATACAGTTCAAACTCTGAAATCTGTCACCTCTAGCCCTTGTCCAAATTCATACCTAAACTCCTGTGAAAACAGTAATTACAGTCCCTCTGCCTCTCGACCTGGCTCACTCATTGTCCAAGAGAGTAGTTAGGCTCATGAGAGGAATTTCTTAGAATTTTCATTATAATGATCACATAGGAAAATCAGAAAGGAGAGCAAATGTCATGTCATTAATAAACTCCATGAAAGAAGACAAAAGTAACAATTACAGACGAGCTCACAAGACCTACTCTCAAGAATGCTTCAGTGCTGGTGTTAAAATTAGTAAACCTTGGGCTGGAGAGATGGCCTAGTGGTTAAGAGCTCTGACTGCTCTTGCAGAGGACCCTGGTTCAATCCCCAGCACCCACATGGTGGCTGAGAACTGTCTGTAACTCCAATTCCAGGAGAACTCCAGTTCCAAGGGAATCCGACACCCTCTTCTGACCTCCATGGCGTTGCACGACACGGGTGCACAAACCTACATGCAGACAGTACATTCATACACATAAAAAAATTTTTTTTTAATTAGTAAACCTTTTCTTGAAGTAAGTGAAGTAGGCTAGCCTCACAACATGGACTTCCAATGTACATATAGATGGGATGGGCAAAGGCCTCGGTTTCTCGTAATACACAGTGAAAACATCAGGCTGAGCTCATGGTCCCAGGTATGGGCCCTACTGTGCTGTGGTGCAGCTCAGCACCTTGGCTCCTTTCCTCTTTTTGACCAAGAAACTGAAGCTATGGTCCAGTAGTTTCAAAGCCACAACCCAAGAGAGACTTAATGTGAGGTAAGTCACCAGAGAAAGTTAGAGGAGAGAGGATGAGTAATGGGTACCAAAATGCATTTAAATAGGAAAATTAAGCTCTAAAGTTCTTGTGTTTTGTCACGCAACAGGGCAATAGCAATGAGCAATTTACAATCATTTCAAAAGAAATAGAAGAGAAGATTTTGAATATACCCAACACAAATGATCGAAAGTTTAAAATGACAGAATTTTTTTTTTTTTTTTTTTTTTGTCTTTTTCGAGACAGGGTCTCCCTGAAGCTCCAGCTGTCCTGGAATTCACTCTGTAGACCAGGCTGGCCTTGAACTTACTACTCCCAATGTTTGTTTGTTTTCTTGGTCTTTTCAAGACAGGGTCTCCCTGTAGCCCTAGCTGGCCTAGAACTCCCTATGTAGACCAGGCTGGCTTGGAACTCACAGAGATCCACATGCCTCTGCCTCCCAAGTACTAGGATTAAAGGTGTGTGCCAACATGCCCAGCCAGGAATGCTTATTAAGTTGACTTGATCATAATGTCCCACAGTGCCCCACAGATATGGACAATGATTTTGTGCCTGCCACAACTGAAGAGGAGGGAGGAGTTTTTCTTTGTTTTGTTTTCAAGAGAACTCTCTTTGGTCCCTAAAAATTCACACACAAGGCTCCCTCTGCCATTCTAGCTTATCCCCCAATTTAAAAGCAAGCCTAGCCCTCCCTGGGGCAAAGGCCTCATGCTAAGAGACAAAAATGGTGTCCTTCGGCTGTGTCACTAGCTGTGGGATGAAGAAAACCCTTGCTCTGTGTTGGGTCCTGGCCCCCAGGGGATTTGCTGACCAGCTTGTTAACCAAGCGCTTATCTTGCTGGAACATCTTGTTACCCTCCTTCGGAGAAGGCCTGACCCACCCACTCCAGAGAACTGCCTGTGCCTGGGAGCGTGAACTTCTGACCTTGATTTTTTCACTTGTGCTGTAAGCCTGTATATAAGGCTCCCCTGTCTCTTCAATAAATGGCATCCGGCATCCCCTCAGCACAGATGACCCACTGTCTTGTCTCCCTTTAAATCCTCAGCCCCTCACCCTACCCTTTGGGAAATGCAGTAGCGCAGGCCCTATAGCTCTGTTCTACTGTAGTTGACTTCTCATGTTAGAAGGACTTCAACTCATCTTTTTACATTTAATTTGATTCTGAGTCCTCCCCACCTTAGGAGGCAAAATACCCGATTCCAGTAAATCAGAATCACCTCTTGGGAGGCATTTGCAGCTGTCCACATGAAGGATTGCTGGGACCATATCTCTAACTCCAGGATGAGTGTCTTTGTAGAGAAGTTGCTTCATCACTCAATTGTTCTGTACTTGGAAAACAAAATTAATTTTACTATTAGCCTCACCCCAAATTAATTATGATCATAAACTAACAGTCCCCACAACTTCAGCCTTTCTCTCCCTTCCCCCCAGTAAAACACGCACTGCATTCTAAAGACAGATGTAAATAATGCTTAAATTCTTAAACTTTACTGTAATCATCAACCTCTCTTTGGAATACTTTAGTGTGCCTACAAACGATCGGCATTCCCATGAACACTTATTTCTGAGTCCTTTCTGTTCAACCCAAAGGCTATGTAATACAGAAGACAGTAAAAGATGCTTTAGGAAGTGTTACCTTCTAACAGAAAAATCTAAACACTTTAGCTATTGTTTTCTGATACAGCATACCTTGAACCAGAGTATTATATCAGATTTCATGATAAACAGTGATCCCTTCCTCCCTCAAAATATCATTTATCGCCGGGCGCGGTGGCACACGCCTTTAATCCTAGCACTTGGGAGGCAGAGGCAGGCGGATCTCTATGAGTTCAAGGCCAGCCTGCTCTACATAGGGAGCTCCAGGCCAGCTCGGACTAAAGGGAGACCCTATCTTGAAAAAGATCAAAAAAATTTTTTTAAATATATATATATATATATATATGTATGTATATATATCTATAAAATAAACCCTGTGGTGGCGCACGCCTTTAATCCTAGCACTTGGGAGGCAGAGGCAGGTGGATCTTTGTGAGTTCAAGGCCAGCCTGGTCTACAGAGTGAGTTCCAGGACAGCTAGGGCCACAGAGAGACCCTGTCTCGAAAAAGACAAAAAAAAAAAAACCTCATTATTAAAAACTAGATTTAAGCAAATTGCTATTATCAACACTTCCTTGAGATTCTAAACCTCTTTGGTCTTGAAGTTATTTCTGGATTCTCATTTTGAGAGTAACTTATGAATGGCTGGGGCTTCTTAAGGGAATTCACCGAGCAAAGTAGTTCCCAAANGGGACCTGAATTCGGGTCCCCATGCTTCTTCAGTAAGCCCTTTACCAACTGAGTTAAATCCCCTAGTTTTGTTTTTGATTGAATTCAGATACTGGTCATTGCTTTCTTAAATATACAATAGAGAAATTTCTAGAAATAACTACTTCAAAGTGGCTTTTACATAGATATGATTAATATTTATGTTTAGGATTGTTGTTCAATCTCTTGACCAATGCCTAATTTTTTTAATTTTGCTATTATAATTTTTTTTATTCTGTTAGTGTGTATGAATGTATGTTCTGCATGTAAGTTTTATGCACCCATGTCGTCAATGCTCACGGAGGTCAGAAAGAGGGCATCGGATTTTCCCTGGAAACGGGAGTTAAAGACGACTCTCAGCTCCGCCGCATGTGGGTGCGGAGATCGACACCTGGGTGCCTCTGCAAGAAGCCAGCCGGGCTCTTAACTGCTCGGCCATCGTCTCCAACCCATCATGCCTAAATTTTTAAGTTAAACTTTTTCATAGGCAGGTATTATTGGGGGAAAAAATCCCATAGTAATATAAGGCTTGTTACCTTCCATGGTTTCTGGTATTGAAGAGTGTTGATCATATCCCTGCAGATAAGGGAGTACTATTCTATTTCACTAAGTGTATAATAGGGGAGAGTTGGGGAGGTCTGTTTCAGCCCACACCTCCTGACACTGTCCAGGAAGAACTCATGTACTAGCCTGTACAGCCCATATCATGACGTTGTTCTGCCAGCATCACCAGCCATATCTGAATGAGTTGGGCTAAGAATGAGCTCCAAAAAGCTGGCATGAAGTAGCATGCTGGGGGTGTTCATCCCAGTACATTGAGTAGAGCAGGCGATTCGTTTGAGTGTTCTAGTGCCAGCTGGTTTTCTACATAGTGAGTTCCAGGACAGCTGTCCTACAAAGAGGATGACCCTGTCTCAAAAAGACAAAATAAATAAAAGTCCCTGAAGGAAACCATGTACTATATGTTTGATTGCCAGTGGGTGGGCTTATGGGAACTGAGTGGATCATGAGGGCTCTGTTCTCGAGTGGATAAATCCACTGGGATCGGAATTGGATGGACTATTAAGGGGTGGTAGAAACCATTGGAGGCAAGGCTGGTTAGAGGACGCTCGCTGGGAACAGTAGGCTGCGTTCTGCCTCCCGTTGTTTTTTTCCTCTGCTTTCGGTGGCCATGAGATGACATGAGCTGCTTGCTTGGCCACACTCTGTATCATGGCATTCTGCCTTACTGCAGGCCTAAGAGAAACAGAGCAACGTGAAATGGAGCAAGCTGAAACCTCTAAAATTATGAGACCAAAACAAGTGTTTCCTTCCTTTTAAGTGGTTCATATCTGAATGCTGTCACACAATGGAAAGTTGATTAATGTATGCCCTGTTGTTAACAATACAAATTATCACTAACAGCTCTCTCTAGATTGGTCTTATTAACATCCCCAGGTGGAGGTGGGGGCAGGCTCACGAGGTCCCACCCCTCCCAAGGCTATATGAGTAGTGCATTGCTGGGTGGAGGAGACTGTCTTGCAGAGTAGCTATTTGCAAGTGGCATGGCTGACTTCCTACGATGCAGCCATGAGGCAGCTGCCTGTGAATGGCTCCATGCTCCAGAAGTTCCACCAGTAAACTCACTGATTAACCGATATGTTCTTGGATGGCATCCTGTCTTTGGATTTTCTTTATCTAAGATTACTAAAACAGAGTCTCTAGGAAAAGTCCCACAGCAAGTACCCTGGGAATTTGTGCCAGAGTCATGCAACTAAGCCAACATTGATTGGTGAGGTGCCTGCCTGCAGAGCTAGGGCAGGAGAACATTGAGAAGCGGCGATCCCCAAGATGGGGATACACAGGGATTTCTGACCTACAGCATAGTCCAAATGAAGACAGTATGCGCTTTCTCGAGATGGCTGCCGGCTACCTCCCCAGTAGGTTCAGGGCAAGGTGAAATGAATTCCTCTTCCTAAGCCAGTGGAATGAAAAGATTGGAGCAGGAGTTGTCTTGATTACACTTCAGACTTTATTCTCTGAATTCTCTGTGTGTAACAACCAGTAACGTATTGAGCTGCAAACTACGTAACTCACTCATTTTAATTTTATCAATGAATGATGTTTAGTAAATGCATAGCATTCACCCCCCTTCGTAATCACCACCAACCGTTGTGCGACATGTCATTAAAATTTTTTTTTGTAATTTACTTGTTTTTATGTGTAGGTGAGATGTACTGTTGCAGTATGTCTGTGCCACCGCAGATGGTAGAAGAGGGTCTCAGATTCACCATGGACTGGAGTCTCCTGGAATTGGAGTTTACAGACGGTCTTAGCACCATGTGGTGTGGGATCGAACGGGGTCCTCTGCATGAGCAGTATGGGGCTTTAACCGCTAGGCTATCTCTCCAGCACCCTGGAGTCATTTATCATTTTTGTGTGTGGAGCCTAGCCAGCAGTTCCATTCGGTCCTGTAGCCCCTTGGCAAACCATGAATCCACGCTGCATCATATTGCATATGTTTTCCTGCTAAGTTCATATAATTGAAATCATTGACAATATGGGGATCCTTGGCATGTTAATCAATTGCAAGTGTTTTGGCCTTGTCCATGCTGCCACCAAATGTACTAGTGGTGCATATAGTTCACATTATGGAAACTGAACCCTTGGTCTCTACCATTCAACCTTTTTTTTTTTTTTTGGCTTTTTTTTTTTTATGAGCAGGGTCTCCCTGTAGACCCCAGCTAGCCTTGACTCCTTGGCTATGTACACCTGACCTTGAACTCACGAGACCTCCACCTCTCTTCTGAGTGCTGAGGATCAAAGCCGTGCACCTCGGGCCAAGCCATTCCAACCTTTGAGGACCATTTTACAAGATAGGTTATGCTAGTTTTGGGGTGATTATGAAGGATGTTGTTAGGAGGCATTGACACACAATCCTGACCACCCTTGTGTTTTTGTGTTTCTCTAGGAGTAGGTCTTTAGGAGTGGAGACTGCCTACCCCTGTGCAAGTTTTGTTTTACTTTTTAAGAAATGTCATGTGTTTTCTCCAAATTGATTGTAACCAGTTTCCTTCTATGAATTTTTAAACAGATAAAAGCTTTGGCTTCCCATTTCTGCTAAAATATGGAACAAACTCATAAGTTGAATAAGCCAGGTAGAAAACTTTAGAATATTTAGTATAGGTCAGTACTTGTTTTGAATTTTAAATTTATTAGGCAGATACAAAAGGAACTCACAAAACTACAAGCACTTGCTGAGTGACAATGATCATAATGTTATCAGTACGGATTTTTCTTGTGGACCGATCAAGACAGAATCAATAGTTCTGAGCCATTTCTTACTCCTTAGCTAATGAGCTTTCTTTGCGTGTATGGAGTGAAGTTGGCAGTTTCTAAAAAAAAAAAAAACCTCATTATTAAAAACTAGATTTAAGCAAATTGCTATTATCAACACTTCCTTGAGATTCTAAACCTCTTTGGTCTTGAAGTTATTTCTGGATTCTCATTTTGAGAGTAACTTATGAATGGCTGGGGCTTCTTAAGGGAATTCACCGAGCAAAGTAGTTCCCAAATTATAAACTGCCAACTTCACTCCATACAGCAAAGAAAGCTCATTAGCTAAGGAGTAAGAAAATGGCTCAGAACTGATTGATTCTGTCTTGATTCGGTCCACAAGAAAAAATCCGTACCTGATAACAATTATGATCATTTCACTCAGCAAGTGCTTGTAGTTTTGAGTTCCTTTTGTAATCCTGGCCTAATGAAATATTTCACAAATTCAAAACAAGTACTGACATATAAATTATTCTAAAGTTAACCTGGCTTATTCAACTTATGAGTTTGTTCCATATTTTAGCAGAAATGGGAAGCCAAAGCTTTTATCTGTTTAAAAATTCATAGAAGGAAACTGGTACAATCAATTTGGAAAACACATGACATTTCCTTTAAAAGTAAAACAAAACTTGCCACAGGGGTAGGCAGTTCCACTCCTAAAGATCTACCCTAGAGAAACAAAAACACAAAGGTGTCAGGATTGTGTGTCAATGCTCCTAACAACATCATTCATAATCACCCCAAACTGGAAACTATCTTTAAATGGTCCTCAAAGTTTGAATGGGCTGGCCCTAGAGGTGCACGGCTTTGATCCTAGCACTCAGAAGGCAGAGGCTGGAGGATCTCTGTGAGTTCAAGGTCAGCTGGTCTACATAGCAAGGAGGTCCAGGCTAGCTGGGGCTACAGGAAGACCCTGTCTCAAAAAAAAAAAACCAAAAAAAAAAAAAAAGGTTGAATGGATAAAGACAATGGGTCAGTTCCATAAATGAACTACTATGCACCCACTAGTAGTTTTGGGCAGCATGGACAAGCCAAAACACTGTGCTAAGATTAAAATGCAGAGGATCCCATATTGTATGATTTCATTTATATGAAATCTAGGCAGGGAAAATATGCAGATATGATGCAGGTGGATTCATGGTTGCCAGGGTCTAAGGACAGAATGAACTGCTGCTAGGCACACACAAAAATGAAAATGTCCATGGGGGCTGGAGAGATAGCCTAGCGGTTAAGAGCACCAACTGCTCTTGCAGAGGACCCAGGTTCGATCCCCAGCACCCACATGGTGGCTAAGAACCGTCTGTAACTCCAATTCCAGGAGAACTCCAGTTCCAGGGGAATCTGAGACCCTCTTCTTACCTCTGCGGGTGCACAGACCTACATGCAGACAGTACATTCATACACATACAAAAACAAGTAAAATTAAAAAAAAATTTTAATGAAAATGTCACACAACTGGGTGGTGGTGATTACTGAATGCTATGCATTTACTAAACATCATTCATTGATAAAATTAAAATGAGTGAGTTACGTAGTTTGCAGCTCAATACATTCCTGGTTGTTACACACAGAGAATTCAGAGAATAAAGTCTGAAGTGTAATCAAGACAACTCCTGCTCCAATCTTTTCATTCCACTGGTTTAGGAAGAGGAATTCATTTCACCTTGCCCTGAACCTACTGGGGAGGTAGCCGGCAGCCATCTCGAGAAAGCGCATACTGTCTTCATTTGGACTACGCTGTAGGTCAGAAATCCCTGTGTATCCCCATCTTGGGGATCGCCGCTTCTCAATGTTCTCCTGCCCTAGCTCTGCAGGCAGGCACCTCACCAATCAATGTTGGCTTAGTTGCATGACTCTGGCACAAATTCCCAGGGTACTTGCTGTGGGACTTTTCCTAGAGACTCTGTTTTAGTAATCTTAGATAAAGAAAATCCAAAGACAGGATGCCATCCAAGAACATATCGGTTAATCAGTGAGTTTACTGGTGGAACTTCTGGAGCATGAGCCATTCACAGGCAGCTGCCTCATGGCTGCATCGTAGGAAGTCAGCCATGCCACTTGCAAATAGCTACTCTGCAGACAGTCTCCTCCACCCAGCAATGCACTACTCATATAGCCTTGGGAGGGGTGGGACCTCGTGAGCCTGCCCCCACCTTCACCTGGGGATGTTAATAAGACCAATCTAGAGAGAGCTGTTAGTGATAATTTGTATTGTTAACAACAGGGCATACATTAATCAACTTTCCATTGTTGTGACAGCATATCAGATATGAACCACTTAAAAGAAGGAAACACTTGTTTTGTCTCATAATTTTAGAGGTTTCAGCTTGCTCCATTTCATGTTGCTCTGTTTCTCTTAGGCCTGCAGTAAGGCAGAATGCCATGATACAGAGTGTGGCCAAGCAAAGCAGCTCATGTCATCTCATGGCCACCAGAAAGCAGAGAGCAAAACAATGGGAGCAGAACCAGCCATACTGTTCCCCAGCGAGCGTCCTCTAACCAGGCCTTGCCTCCAATGGTTTCTACCACCCCTTAATAGTCCATCCAATTCCGATCCCAGTGGATTTATCCACTCGAGAACAGAGCCCTCATGATCCACTCAGTTCCCATAAGCCCACCCATTGGCAATCAAACATATAGTACATGGTTTCTTAGGGACATTTTATTTATTTTGTCTTTTTGAGACAGGGTCTCCCTGTAGCAACAGCTGTCCTGGAACTCCCTATGTAGACCAGACTGGCCTTGAACTCACACAGATCTGCCTGCCTCTACCTCAAGTACTGGGATTAAAGGCATGCTCTACCATGCCCAGCTTTTGGAGACATTTTAGGCCCAAACATTACAGATATGGCTGGTGATGCTGGCAGACACAACGTCATGATATGGGCTGTACAGGCTAGTACATGAGTTCTTCCTGGACAGTGTCAGGAGGTGTGGGCTGAAACAGACCTCCCCAACTCTCCCCTATTATACACTTAGTGAAATAGAATAGTACTCCCTTATCTGCAGGGATATGATCAACACTCTTCAATACCAGAAACCATGGAAGGTAACAAGCCTTATATTACTATGGGATTTTTTCCCCCAATAATACCTGCCTATGAAAAAGTTTAACTTAAAAATTAGGCATGATGGGGTTGGAGAGATGGCCTAGCAGTTAAGAGCGCTGGCTGCTCTTGCAGAGGACCCAGGTTCGATCTCCAGCACCCACATGGCGGCTGAGAGCTGTCTTTAACTCCAGTTCCAGGGGAATCCGATGCCCTCTTCTGACCTCCGTGGCATTGCACGACATGGGTGCATGAACTTACATGCAGACAGTACATTCATACACATACAAGAATAAAAAAAATTAAAAGCAAATTAAAAAAATTAGGCATGGTCAAGAGATGAACAACAATTACTAAAATAAAATATAATCATATACTATAGTAAAAGCCACTTTGAAGTTTATTATTTCTAGAATTTTCTATGTAATATTTTAAGAAAGCAATGACAGTATCTGAATTCAATCAAAAACAAAACTAGGGGATTTAACTCAGTTGGTAAAGGGCTTACTGAAGAAGCATGGGGACCCGAATTCAGGTCCCAGTGCCCAAAGCCAAGCTATTTTGTATAAGCCTATAACCCAAGTGCTGGGGTGGGGCAGAGACAGGAAGGTCTGGGAGCTCCCTGGTCAGGCAGTGATGCTGAATTGGTGAGGTCTGGGTTCAATAAGAGACTCTGCTTCAAAAATGAAATGGAAGGGACTAGCGGTATGGCTCAGTGGTTAAGAGCACTGGCTGTTCTTGAAGAAGACCTGAATTTGAATCCCAGGACCCATATCCCATATAGCAGCTAATAATATCTGTAGCTCCAGCTCCAGGGGTTATGACACCCTCTTCTGTCCTCTACAGGTACTGCATGACACAGGTGCACTTACATATATGTAGGCATACATAGACACATAAAAAAAATTTTAAAAGATGGAAAGCACTGAGGAAGTCACCTGATATCAACCTCTGGTCTCCACATACAAGCAGACATGTATACTCACACAAAAGCTATACAGACATACAAAAGAAAATAAAACAGAAAAACTGTAGATAGACTACTGCAGTGCCTAGCACATGTCCCTTTACATTGCCTTGGTCTCAGCAGGCCATCAACATTACTTATCTAATAAAAAATACAGTGCAGTGTCAGGCTTTGTACTACTTTCTTGCAAGACTCCTAATTGGTCTCCATCTTCCAATGTATTAAATATGTTGCCAGATAGACTTTCCTGACACATATTCCTGAAGCTGTATCATCCCTCTGCTTGCAAACTGCTTTACCTGATTACTATTTCATTTTTTATACAGTAAGGTTAAATTTTCATAGGCTGAGCTATATAGTGCATTCTGATCCCAATCAAGTTTTCAGTCCTTTCCTCCATTATCCTTTAGAGACCTTGCAATCCAAACCAAAAAGAAAATACCTAAGAGTCCCTCTAGCGTATTTTAGTGTTTCCATTTTAACAATATCATTAATCATTCTAAAATATAAAATGTATTTTCTTCACAACACACAAACTCAACTCTGTTCATGTCAAGTTTGCATAGTTCCTTACACTGGTCTCAGTCTATACAGCCCTTTTCCATCATCCCATACATCCACATTCTACAAATAAGCTCAGTGCAAATGCCCAATTGGTCACTAACAAATGACTACTCAATATGAAGTTAAACCTTAAGACTAGATCTCTTACCTTACTTAACCTGCCTGTTTCTCTCCCTCTACCTGGGCAGCTATTCTTTCTAACTTGTGCATTATGTATCGCATCAGGACTTGTACATAGGCAAACTAGTAAGTGACAAGAATAACCCAATGAAATAATGACTTTTGTTTTTCAGCTTTATAGAATCTAAACCCATCTTGTGACTAGGTGCTAGGTGGTCAGTTAAAATCATATGTGTGGCATTTGGTGCTTTAATTTAGATATGAAACTCTTCAACCCCCAACCAATGTTGGGAGCTTGGACATCAGCTACAGCATTATTTTGGGAGGTTCTAGAAACTTTGGCAGTTAGGATCTAGTGGAGGAAGTAGGTCATTAGGGACTAGTCCTTGGAGAATGACTATCTCTGGCTACTTCCTGTCTCAGCTTCCCATCATCATGAGATGAACAGCCTGTCTTATGGGGCCATAATGTTCTGCCTCAACATGGGCCAGAATCAAACCAATCATCATGTACTAAAACCTCTGAAACTGTTAGTATAAACCTTTCACCCAGTAAATTGTTTATGCTTGGTATTTTATCATAACAACAAAAACCCAACTAAGATACCTGGCTTCAGGTGCCTTTCAATCTGCAACCATCCATCTCTTCTATACACCCTGCCCAGTCAGCTCCCTAGCAAAATGGACTTTGAGAATGGGAAGCATATTTTGATCAGATGGAAGGCTTATGTTTAGATCATACTTTCAGTTCATGGTCATTTGGGTCTTTTGTTTATGGGCCAATGGTGAAGCAGAACTCTGTGGCAGAAAGCACATGGTATTCCATAATTACATCATGGTAATCAAGAAACAGAAAGAGGACGAAGCAGCCAGGATCCCAATACATCCTTCAAGACATGCTTCTAAAGACCTGACTTCTTGGGGCTGGAGAAATGGCTCAGTGGTTAAGAGCACTAACTGCTCTTGGAGAGGACCCAGGTTGGATTCCCAGCACCCACATGGTGGCTAAGAACCATCTTCGGCTGGGCGTGGTGAGGCATGCCTTTAATCCCAGAACTGGGGAGGCAGAGGCAGGCAGATCTTCTAGTTCAAGGCCAGCCTGGACTACATAGGGAGATCCAGGCCAGCTGGGACTAAAGGGAGACCCTGTCTCAAAAAAAAAATTAAATAAATAAAAAACCTGACTTCAAATAGACCCTGTCTCTCTTTGTTTAATTTATTATTTTGTGTGTGTATGAATGTACTGTCTGCATGTAGGTTGGTGCACCTGTGTCATGCAATGCCGCGGAGGTCAGAAGAGGGTGATGGATTCCCCTGGAACTGGAGTTAAAGATGGTTCTTAGCCATCATGTGGGTTCTGGGAATCGAACCCGGGTCCCGTACAAGAGGAGTTGGTGCTCTTAACCCCTGAGCCATCTCTCCAGCCCCAGACCCTGTCTCTTAAAGAATCTACTGTTAGGACCAGGTCAGAAAGAGTTAATCTAGTTGAAGCAAGCCTGGTTCCCATGACTACCTTAACCACAAGAATACAGTCCGACCCTGAGTTCCTAGTTCCCACAGCTACCTGAGGTCAGGATGAACTTTCCCAGCCTGTAGGAGTGCTTCCTACTCCCTAAGAAGCCCATTCCTCTCCAAGGGGCTTCACGCTGCTGAACACAACCAATCAGCTTAAAGGTCACCACTGCTTGCATTGTGTTTCTATAGCCTTGCAATTGTGTATGAATGATATCACCAAATTAGTCTAGTTTGTGTTTTTTGTCTTTAAAAGTTCTCTGTAACAGACAGTCGAGGTTGTGCTCATCCCTGCATGGAATGGGTTGTGTCCCTGACTCATCAACAATTGGCTCCCTTGATGTGTCAGTTTTCTTTCTTTCTTTTCTTTCTTTCCTTCTTTCCTTCTTTCTTTCTTTCTTTCTTTCTTTCTTCATTTATATATATATATATTTTTTTTAATCAAATCTAGACCCGTGTCCCACCCATCCCCCCACCCCACCAGAGCTCATGCATTCTGCCAAACATGCTTTTCATCTCTTTCTCAGTCTTTCTCAATATTCTCCATGTGGAAGTTGACTGTTTTGAGCAGAAGTTCACTGTTTCAATCAGTTCTTTGATGCAGTCCTTTCTGTTGTTGTTGTTGTTGTTGTTGTTGTTTCCAATATGCATCACTCCCAACTGCTTGGACAAAAGCTCAAGGGGCCATGCACAAGAAATACTTACAACTAGGTAATTGGCACTAGCATCCACAGATGAGGGATACCATTTGTCGTTTGTTTTTCTGGGACTGTGTTACTTCACTCAGCATGATGTCCTCTAGCTCCAGCCATTTTCCTGCAAAGCTCGTGATGTCGTCTTTCTTTACTGCTGCATAGAACTCCATTGTGTAGATGTACCACATTTTCTCTATCCACTCGTCAGTTGAGGGGCATTTAGGTTGGTTCCAGCTCCTTGCTATTGTGAAGAGAGCTGCAATAAACATGGCCGTGCATGTATCTCTGTGGTGGCGTAAGTCTTGAGGGTACATGCCCAGGAGTGGTATGGCTGGGTCGGGTGGCAAGTTCATTCCAAGTCTTCCAAGGGTTCTCCACACTGCTTTCCATAGTGGCTGTACGAGTTTACATTCCCACCAGCAGTGGATGAGTGTTCCCCTTTCCCCACAACCTCTCCAGCACTTGGTATCATTTGTTTTCTTGATCCTAGCCAGTCTTATTGGAGTAAGATGATATCTTAAAGTGGTTTTCATTTGCATTTCCTTAATGATTAGTGATGTTGAACAGTTCTTGAGGTGTTTCTCAGACATCTCTAATTCCTCGCTTGTGAAGTCTCTGTTCAGTTCTTTGCTCCATCTATTGAGCGGGTCATTTGTTTTCTTTTTTCTTTGTTTTTTGAGTAGTTTATATATTCTGGAAATCAATGCTTTGTCAGATGTATCTGCAGTGAAGGTTTCCTCCCACTCTGTGGGATTTCTCTTCACTTCCTTGATTGTTTCTTTTGATGTACAGAAGCTTTTGAGTTTGATGAGGTCCCATTTGTCAATTGTCGACCTTAATTCTTGTGCAGCTGCTGTCTGATTTAGGAAGTCTTTTCCTACGCCTATGTCTTGTAGTCTGCTGCCAACTTTTTCTTCTATCACCTTCAGAGTTTGGGGTTTCACGTTGAGGTCTTTAATCCATCTGGAGTTGACTTTTGTACAGGGTGAGAGGTAGGGGTTTAATTTCATTCTTCTACAAGTGGTGATCCAGTTTTGCCAACACCACTTGCTGAAGATGCTGTCTTTTCTCCATTGTGGTTTCTTGGCCCCCTTGTCAAATATGAGATGGCTGAAATTGTATGTGCTCAGATTTGGATCTTCGGTTTTGTTCCATTGGTCAACAGGTCTGTTTTTGTGCCAGTACCAGGCTGTTTTTATGACTATAGCCCTGTAGTATAGTTTAAAATCTGGTATAGAGATCCCTCCTGTGTAGCTCTTTTCACTCAGGATTGATTTGGCTATTCGGGGTCTTTTGTTTCTCCAAATGAATTTAAGAACTTTTGTTTCCAAGCCTGTGAAGAAACTCTTGGGGATTTTGATTGGGATTGCATTAAATCTATACAAGAGTTTTGGTAAAATGGACATTTTTACAATGTTAATTTTCCCAATCCATGAGCATGGGAGGTTTTTCCATCTTCTGAGGTCTTCTTCAATTTCTTTCTTTAAGGGTTTAAAATTTTTGTTGTAGAGGTCTTTGGTGTCTTTGGTTAGGTTTGTTCCTAGGTATCTTATTGTTTTTGAGGCTATTGTGAGTGGGAAGGTCTCTTTGAATTCTTTCTCCAGTTGCTTGTTCTTGGTGTAAAGAAAGGCCATTGATTTTCTAAGGTTAATTTTGTATCCTGCCACTTTGCTGAAGCTGTTAATCGTTTCTAGGAGTTTTCTGGTGGAGTTTTTTGCATCTCTTAAGTAAACAATCATATCATCAGCAAATAGGGATAGTTTGACTTCCTCTTTTCCAATTAGTACTCCTTTAATATCCTTTTCTTGCCTTATTGCTCTAGCAAGTGTTTCAAGCACTATATTGAAGAGGAGTGGTGATAGGGGGCAGCCTTGCCGAGTTCCTACCTTTAAAGGGAATGTTTCCGTCATTTCCCCATTTAGGATGATATTGGCTGTGGGTTTCCTGTATATGGCTTTGATTACATTGAGGAATGATCCCTCCAATCCAATTCCTTCTAGGACTTTAAGCATGAAGGGATGCTGGATTTTGTCAAAGGCTTTTTCAGCATCAATTGAGATGATGGTGTGGTTTTTGTCTTTGATTCCGTTTATGTGTTTGATGATGTTTATTGATTTTCGTATGTTGAACCATCCCTGCATCTCTGGTATGAATCCAACTTGGTCATGATGGATGATCTTCTTGATGTGGGTCTGTATGCGATTTGCCAGTATTCTGTTTAGAATTTTGGCATCTGTGTTCATGAGGGAGATGGGTCTATAATTCTCCTTTTTAGTTGGATCTTTGCCTGGTTTTGGTAATAGAGTGATGTTGGCTTCATAGAAGGAATTTGGGAGAATTCCCTCTGATTGTATACTTCTAAACAGTTTCAGAAATAATGGTTGTAGGTCTTTTTGAAATGTTTTATAGAATTCTGCTGTGAAACCGTCTGGGCCTGGGCTTTTTTTAGTTGGGAGGCTTCTTACTACATCCTCTATTTCTTCATATGTTATGGGTCTGTTTAAGCTGCTGGTCTCCTCTTGGCCAAGCTTTGGTGATTCCCAAGATTTCAGATATTCATCCATTTCTTCTAGATTTTCAAACTTGGTAGAATATAGGTTCTTGTAATATTCCCATATAATTTTCTTGATCTTTTCCTTGTCCGTTGTGATATTTCCCTTTTCATCACAGATTGTATTGATTTGGAGTTGTTCCTTCTTTCTTTTTGTTAACTGGGCTAGAGGTCTGTCTATCTTGTTTATTCTTTCAAAGAACCAACTTTTGGCTTCATTGATTTTTTGTATTGTTTTCTTTGTTTCTATTTCATTGATTTCTGCTCTGATTTTTGTTATTTCTTCCTGTCTGTTGCGTTTAGGGTTCATCTGTTGTTGCCTCTCAAGTGCTTTTAGCTGTAGTGTTAGATCATTCACTTGTGCTCTTTCTGTTTTTCTAATGTAGGCACCCAGGGCTATAAATTTCCCTCTTAGGACTGCTTTTAAGGTATCCCATAAGTTTTGTTGTGTTGTATTGTCATTGTCATTCAGTTCCAGGAATGTTTTTATTTCTTTCTTTATCTCTTCCTTGACCCATTCATTATTCAAGAGTGTGTTGTTTAGTCTCCATGTGTTCTTGTAGGCAGGAGGGCTTGTCCTGGTGTTGATGTTGAGCTTCATTGCACTGTGGTCTGACAGGATGCATGAAATTATTTCAATCTTTTTGTATTTGTAGAGGTTTCTTCTGTGTCCCAGGATGTGGTCGATTTTGGAGAATGTTCCGTGGGGTGCTGAGTAGAAAGTGTATTCTCTGGTATTAGGATGGAATGTTCGGTAGAGGTCTATGAGGTCCATTTGGTGTATCATATCGTTCAGTTCAGATGTCTCTCTGTTTATTTTTTGTCCTGTTGACCTATCCAAAGGACTCAGTGGGGTATTGAAATCTCCCACTATGAGTGTGCTGGGGTTAGTCTGTGACTTGTGGTCCTGGAGAATTGTCTTTATAAAGTTTGGTGCACCAGAATTTGGGGCATATATATTCATAATTGTGAAATCTTCTTGGTGGATTGTTCCTTTGATGAAAATGTAATGGCCTTCTTTGTCTCTTCTGATTTCTTTTACTTTGAAGTCTATTTTATCCGATATTAAAATAGCAACACCTGCTTTCTTTTTGGTACCATTTGCTTGGAATATTTTTTTCCATCCCTTCACTTTAAGGTGGTGCCTGTCCTTGAAGGTAAGATGTGTTTCTTGCAGACAGCATATCGATGGATTCTGTTTCCTAATCCAGTCTCCCAGTCTATGTCTTTTGATTGGGGAATTTAGTCCATTAATATTTAAGGTTATGACTGATAGGTTTGTGTTGCTTCCTTTTGCCTTATTATCCATCTGCGGTTTTGATTTAGGTTTCTACTTCTGCAGTTATGCTTTTATTGATTTCTCCTTCTAGTTGCCTGGGGTTGGTTGCTCCTTTCTTCTGTTCTTTGGATTGCTTCAAGTATTCTCTGAAGGGTTGGTTTTCCGGACATGTATTCTTTCAAGTTGTTTATGTCATGGAAGATTTTCCTCTCTCCTTCCACTATGATTGACATTTTTGCTGGGTATAGTAACCTGGGCTGGCATCCATTGTCCCTCAACACTGGGAATGCTTTGCTCCAGGTTCTTCTTGCCTTCATCGTTTGCTGTGAGAAGTCCGTTGTTATTCTGATAGGTTTCCCCTTATAGGTCACTTGTTGTTTTTCTCTTGTCGCTTTAAGAATTTTCTCTTTGTTTTGGGTGTCCAGCATTTTAACTATGATGTGGCGTGGAGAATTTCTTTTCTGATCTTGTCTGTTTGGAGTTCTATGTGCTTCTTGTATTGGTATTGGTTTGTCCTTTTTTAGTTTGGGGAAGTTTTCATCTATTATTCTGTTGAAGATCTGATCAATACCTTTCTCTTGGGATTCTTCTCCTTCCTCTATTCCTATGATGCGGAGGTTTGATCTTTTCATAGTGTCCCACAGCTCCTGGTTGTTCCATTTTTGTGTATTTTTAAATTTTTCATAATCTTTCCTTGAGGTTTTTAGTTCTGTGTTATCATCCAGGTCTGATATTCTTTGTTCTGCTTCCTCCATTCTGCTTCTGAGGCTTTTTCCATTCCTTTCCTCTTGATTGGATGAGTGTTTGATTTCCTTTTTCATTTCCTCTTCTGATTTCTTTAGTATTTCTACTTCTTTTTGGAGCTTCTCAATCTCTTCCTGTAGCTCTTTGCTTTGCTGGTTGGTTTCCTTATCTTTTTCAACATGGGATCTTTTCAATGTTTCTACTTCCTTCCGGAGTTTGTCATTCTCTCTCTCTAGGTCCTTCTTGAGTTCTTCATTCTCTTTTCTTAGTTCTTTGATTTGCTCTTTATAATCTTGTAGTTTTTAAAATATTTTCCCAATTGTGTTTCTGATATCTGTGTCCTGGGCCATCCCCAGAGGGATCCCACTGTAGGAATCTTCCATAGGGTTGGTAGAGCTTGGTGCGGTATTATCCTGCCCCTTTCCCATGTTGTCTCTTCTTCATGTTCCTGGCATATGGGCTTCTCCTTGCCTGTATTCTAATGTGAGTCCCAAATGCCTCTTCACTGTGTTGAAGGCTTGCTTTGCTTGCCTCCTTCAGATGCCTTAGTAATCCCAGTTGACGGTGGGAGGGGTGCTCTTTAGCCCACACCCCAGTACCTGCACTTCAGCTGATTTCAGGAGATCTCAGATCTCAAGAGTCACACAGCCCTACCTTTTATACCAGCTGGGAGGATAACTCTGCCCCCACAGCCACAAAAGCCAATTAAGCCAAAAACAAACTGGATTAACGGATTAACTAGATTAAGTCAATCAACAATCAGCCTTGCTGAAGCACCCAGTTCCTACCTACCTTCCTGTGCTTTAGTTGGACTCAGGAGATCTCAGATCTCCTGTGTCAGTTTTCTTAATTGGGTTCTGGTGCACCAGCAAACTAAATAAATTTTGTATTAATCTGTGGCCGCTTGTTGATTAATTTTGTGAGTGTGGCAGTTTGAGTACAACACTACTACCTCCCAATAACCCACAGGCTTGGTGACCAAGCCTTTAGCAAATATGCCTTCAGGGATCTTTATAATCCAAGCCATCACACCTATAAATTTTTTATTGTACTTATTATGTGTCTGTTTTGCCTGCATGTATGCAAGTGCACCATGTGTGCAATGTTTGCAGAAGGCAGAAGAGGGCGTTGGTTACCCTAGAAGTGGAGTTTCAGATGGTTGTTAGCCACCATGTGGGTGTTGGGAGCCGAAATCCAGTCCTCTCAAGAACAGCTAGTCCTCTCAAGAACAGCTAGTGTACTTAACTGCTCAACTATTTCCAGCCCTCATAACACCTTTGAAGTATTTAAATTTTTCTTTATGTGTGTGTAAACTACATGTGTGCAAATAGCTGCAGACCCCAGAAGAGGGTGTTGGGTACCCTGGAGCTGGAGTTACAGGTGGTTGTGAGACACCTCATGATGGCGTTGGGAACTTAACTTGGGTCCTCTGGAATAGTGGCAAGTGCTCTTAACCATTCAACCATGTCTCACCCAATAACACCTTTCTCAAATAGCTCATCATTTTCATTTTTTGTTTCATTTACTAAAAGTCCCCTAGAATCTGAAAGATTAAAGGTTCTGAAAAAGAAAAAAAAAAAAAAACAGTATTCAGTGTTGGTCCTATGTGCTCAGTGCTTAACACAAAGTATATGTGCTCAATAACTCTTTCCTTAATAAATTACAGAAAAACTAGTGTGTAAACAAGTGACCACTAGCAGAAACCTGACATCTACAACCGAACCCAGTACGTGCTAAATACCTCCAGTTTCATTGTTTGTCTTATCAAACACACACACACACTCTGATTGAGATAGTTAGGAAGGCTGGTATTTGCGGGATGCCGGAGGTCACAACCAGGTGCCGAGGTCCCAGCCCAGGCCCTCTGGGTCTCTTCAACCCTCTCCTGGTAGCCTGCCCTCCCTACTGAAGCGCAGACCCGCCCGCGGCGCTCCCGTGATGTCATCACGCTGGGCCAAGTCGGCGCGGCCCGGGCCTTTAAACAAGGCCTTCGTGGCGGTGGCGAGCGTGAGCCGCTCCGAAGCATGTGTGGCAGCAGCGAGTTTTCTCCCCACTAGAGCCGCTCCAGACCGTGAGGTGGGAGGAAAGGCGGCCGCGGGCTCGTTGGGGGCTCGGCGGGAGGGAGAGGGCACAGGGAGGGCCGCGGCGCGGGTCGGGGGCGGCGTCCCCGCGCATGCCGTCCCCACCGCCTGCCTTCAGGCCTTTCTCACCCGTCCACTTACCTTTCCGGAAACTCTTCTGTCGTGTCCTTTCCCACTAGTCACCTGAGCCGCACGGAGTGGACACGGGAGGTGAATTGAGAAGGAAGCCCGCAGGCCGAGGCCACCTTGGACTCCTAAACTTTCTCAGTGGGACGGGAAGCACGGGCGTGGAGATGGCGAGCCTGGGGCGCCAGGAATACCCCTAGGGGATCCTGCGTGGGTCCGTCCTCCGAGTCGCCTGCACCCTAGTTCTCTTTGAAAAGTCTAAGGTCCTGGAAATGCAGAGAGGCTTTCCCACGAGATGTGTATCGGAATCGCCCCATCGCGTTCAGAGAGTGGGGAAATGGAGGCAAGGTTTCTACGGTGGTAGAAGAGTGAGGCAGAGCTAAGACGTCCATCCCCCTGCCGTAGTGTAAACAAAGAGCCCCTGCCAACTCAGCTAGGGCCACAACCAACAGCCTTTGCATAAACGAAAGGAAAGGGATTCATCCTCTATCGTCATGGCTGCCCTCTTACAAAGAACAGTGGGAACATTCTGCCCGCATATTTTGTTTTAGTCAGTTAAGCAAAGGGTGTTTGTCACTTGAGTTTCAACAGCACTTACCTGATCTAGCCACCGATCTTTTGTTTTTCTTCAGTTGAATGTGGTCTAGGAACCACCCTCCCTCTCGGAGTCTTCACTGCCAGGCTGAAAATTTTGTAGGGTAGAGAAAAGCAGAAATCCAGGAAGATGAGCTCTAGTGTTACCATGAATGAACCAGGGCTGAACTGGTAAGTTCTGTCTCTTCCTAGTCTCTGCAGAGGTGTGGAGCAGGGCTGGTGGGTAACTTAAGGAAGGAGGATTTCTGGCTTGAAGAAGAGGTTTGGAAAAACAAAACAGAAAAGTTCAAGGTCTCGAGGGGCTGGAGAGATGGCTTAATGGTTAGGAGCACTGGCTACTCTTGCAGAGGACTGGGGTTCAGTTCCCAGCAGACACATGGCAGCTAACAACCATCTGTAACTCCAGCTCCCTGGTATCTAATGCTGTCTTCTGTCCTCTGCGGGTATTGCATGGCACAAGTGCACTTACACACATGTAGGCAAGACACTCATAAACAATAAAAAATAATTAAAATTCAAGGTCCTGGAATTTACCCTATTCTCTCTTCGCATACTAAACCCGTTTCCTCTCCTGATCCTCTCCTAAAATGACAATTTGCCACTTAGATTCTTAGTTCTAATTCTCTCTTTTGTTCACTGTTCTCTTGTGAAGGAGAGGTGCTGAAATAGTTTTCAAAATTTTTATTTTTTAATTATTTTACTTGAACAACACTGACTGTAACATTAGTGTCAATTATAATTTTTTTTTAATCTTATATATCACTTTAGAGGTGATGTTATCAGAAGCACATTATCCTGTTCAGCAGAAGTAAGTCAGAATTCTTACCCATTTCCATACAAGTAATATAAAGATCGTCTTTAATAATAGATACTTCAGTTGGTTACAGTGACTGGAATTCCATTATTGGGGAAGATGCGGCAAGAGGATTGAAAGCTTGAGACCAGCATGGGCTACATAGTCGGACCTTGTCTTTAAAACAGACAAAACTGTACTTTGTTATATTATAATCTACATGAAATGATAAATAGACTGTGTTCTGTACTTTAGATATATGTGAGAACAAATCAGAATGCTGTTAAGTAATATAGTAACTATAGGGCATCAAATATATATTGTTTTAGCCGGGCGTGGTGGCGCACGCCTTTAATCCTAGCACTTGGGAGGCAGAGGCAGGCGGATCTTTGTGAGTTCAAGGCCAGCCTGGTCTACAGAGTGAGTTCCAGGACAGCTGGGGCTACAGGGAGACCCTGTCTCAAAAAGACCAAAAAAAAAAAAAAAAAAAAAATCTCTATATAATATTCCCTAGCATTGTGTAAGAGAAACAAATTGAGAGTGAAAAAATAAAAATCAATTTAAAAAAAAAAAAAAAAAAAAAAAAAGATAAAAGAAAAAAAAATCTAGCTTAAAGGGTATTAAATCACTATGTTAAGTTATACCTGTTTATTCCAAAATGATCCTTCCCAAAAAACTCACTGTCCCTACAGCCTTTTATTTTGTCTTCTATGCTGAAACTAAAGCTGTGATAGCATTGCAAAGTAACTGGTCCATAGCAAATAATTTTTCTGATTTTTTTTTTTCCCTTAATACCTTAATCATTGTTATTTTTAAAAACTAAGTGGCATTAAAAACATTGAGTTACCTGGGCTTGGCACATGCCTTTTTTTTTATATTTTTAAATTTTATTTATTGTTGTATGTGTATGTATGTACTGTCTGCATGTAGGTTTGTGCACCCGTGTTGTGCAATGCCACGGAGGTCAGAAGAGGGTGTCAGATTCCCCTGGAACTGGAGTTCTCCTGGAATTGGAGTTACAGACGGTTCTCAGCCGCCATGTGGGTGCTAGGGCTCGAACCCACGTCCTCTGCAAGAGCAGTCGGTACTCTTAACCTCTAGGCTATTTCTCCAGCTCCCGGCACATGCCTTTAATTCTAGCTTTGAGAGGGAGAAGCTGATCGATCTCTCTGAGATGAGGCCAGCCTGGAGAATATAGGGAGTTCCAGGCCTTTTGGGTCTACAAAAAGAGGCCCTGTCTCAAAACAAACAACAAACAGTGGGAGATAAGTATGGAGGAAGTATGTTAGAATATTCTGTTGGGTAATGGAATAGCTAGAAGTTGCTTTCGATTATTGTATTGAATCTTTTTTTTTTTTTTTTTTTTTTTTTTTTTTGAGACAGGGTCTCCTGTAGCCCCAGCTGGCCTGGAACTTGCTATGAAGATCAGGCTGGCCTTGAACTCACCGAGATCCGCCTGCCTCTGCCTCCCACATCCAGCAATTGTATTGAATCTTTTAAGAGCATATACATTATGTTCCTTCCTAGTACTGTAACATATGTGTTCAGATGATGTGCCAATGCTCTTACATACTTCTGGCATTATGAAACCAAATGTGATTTAGAACCTTTGTGCAGTATTTTAGTCCTTGGAACTCTTTTCCACAGAATCCTACTAATCAGTGTCCACCCTGGATTAATGGCTAATATTTTCCATTTTTAATTCCTTCACTCAGCCAACATTGGATACATTAGTCTCAATTAATTTTGATGGTATTTATCATTGATATTTATGGTATTTATCAATGATAAAGTCATTTATCATTGCTAGGCATGGTAGTATATGCCTTTAATCACAGCACTTGGGTCTCTGATATGGAGCAAGGTCTAGACCAACTGGGGCTACAGGAAGACCCTGTCTAAAAATAAAAACCCATCACTTTAGATGTGATTTTAGTAAACACAAAGCATTTATCCATTTAGTAAAGTCAAGCCAACTTAACAAAAACAGATAGGTCTTTTGGCCTGGCACAATAGTGCATGAAGCAAAAGTAAATTGAATAGCATTTTCTTTTTAGCAATCAAATACTTTGACTTATGGCCGGAGGTGAGCCCTGCCCATGATAGATCCTTGCCTGTACTCAAGTCTGTTCTTTCTTAAATATTTCAAGTCTCTCTGAAGTTTACCTAATTATATGCTACAGGAAAAGATTGATAAAGAGATTGAGAATTTCATTTTTTTTTTGGTCTTTTCAAGACAGGGTCTCCCTGTAGCCCCAGCTGTCCTGGACCTCACTCTGTAGACCAGGCTGGCCTTGAACTCACAAAGATCCGCCTGCCTCTGCCTCCCAAGTGCTAGGATTAAAGGCGTGTGCCTATCTTTAGCTTTAAAGAGAATTTCATATTTTTCTTTAAAGCTAAAAATAGCTTAAAACTGTCTAAAATGTAAAATACCTAAGTGCACAAAATCTGGTACATGAAATCAAACTTATTAGGAGGAGATTGGGAAAGGGAGGGTAGAAGTCATAAATTATAGTTGCAACTTTGTCTAATATAAGATTTTGAATTGTCAGATGCCAAGTAAATTACTTTGTTTCACAGGAATGTTACACCAAAAAATGGCCTTAAAGCATTTTTTTCTCCAGAAAATTATAAAGATCATTCCATGGCTCCAACTTTAAAAGAACTATGCATTTTATCTAACAGGTAATGTGTTTGTTTGGTTATTTTCATATTGCACTGTTGTTTTTTTGGTAGTTGAAGTTTTACGGCTATTAAACATTCAAATTATAGAAATGTAGAAAATAGAAGAAAACTACTGATAACACTTTGGTGTTTACCTTCTCTCTTCTCTACATGAGTGGAGTTTAATAATTTTTTCATTAGAATCAGTAGTTTGAATTTTATTTCCTGCATATATAGCATCTTTTCTCAATCCTAATTAATCATCACATATTCCTTTGTTATATATGTACTTTTAATTCACTTAGTCCCGTATTGGAATTTAAAATCTTTATCCAGTTATTATTATAAGAAAAAAATCATATAATTTTAATCAAACCGTGTATATATTTTGTATTTTAATAGATGCTACCAAATTTCCAAAGGCATTTTCCTCTCTGGTATGAAAATGACTGCCCAGCAGTAATATGAGTTCGCCTCTTACTGCTCACAAGTCTGTACAGCTCCTTTTTCATATTCGATGGACTATTTCTAGTCTGTTGTGGATTAATATGGAAACTAGCAGATGTAGAACTAGAAAGTTTGTATCTACTTTGATTCTTCTCTCTTATAATGCAGCAGCTCTATCTTCCCAATATTTTTCCTGCTTTCTCAGGATTCTTTCAGTTTCACTTTTTCCTACATCATCATTTTCTCTTTTCAGTCATTTCATCACTATTTTAATATACTTAAATTTCCCTGTTGTAAATAATCCTTGCCAAATTCCTTCCTGTTCCCCCTCTTTCAGTTGGACATTCACTACTTCATTAGTGTGTGTATGCTGACATCGGGTGAGGAATGAAAAAGCTGTAAGGCAGATGGAGAATGTTAACATAAGTAGTAATGATCCTTCTTCATCAGGGATTATTTTATGTATAGATGGAACAGACTGCTCAGTGCAAAGGAAAGTTGGCAGATCAGGCATGGTGGTTCATGCCTTTAATCCCAGCACTCAGGAGGAAGAGGCAGGTGGATCTCTGAATTCAAGGCCAGCCTGGTCAACACAATGAGTTTCAGGCTACTGGGGCTACAGAGAGACCCTCTCTCAAAAAGACCAAAAAACAAAAAAAAAGAAAGAAAATCGGCAGATGAATTAAAAACCAGGAAAGCAATGCTTCTCGCCATCCTGTGCCCCACACTGGGCATCCCACCCTTTTAGTGCTCTGTTAGAGCTGTTCTCTGGCATCTTCCATGAGCTTTCACTGTTGAGCTGTTTCAGCTAGTTATCTTCCTAGTATTCTGGTGACTATACTATTTCTCAGATCTTTTGCCATCTCTTCATTTTCAGGCTTATTATAGTGGCCGATTATCAAACTTATTTTTTTTTTCTTTTTCAGATTTACTTTTGAGCTTTAAAGAAATAATGATTTCGTACTCTCAACCCAGTCTTTTAAATCCGAACCACTAAAGATCAAGGATTCTCTGTGGAATTAACAGCTTCCTCTTTTATGTAACAGGCATTATAGTCCTATGTATTATGTCAAGCCCCCAGCATGTTTTGGTTATCTTCCCATAGGAATACATACAGTTTGATCGATCTCTCTCTCTCTCTCTTTCTCTCTCTTTCTCTCTTTCTCTCTCTTTTTTTTTTTTCTGGGCTTTTTTAACATCGTCTCCCTGTAACTCCAGCTGTCCTGGAACTCGCTATGTTGATAAGGCTGGCCTTGAACTCCGCCTGCCTCTGCCTCCCAAGTGCTAGGATTAAAGGCATGCACCACCATGCCTGGCAATTTCATTCTCTTTTATAACTATATAATCCATAGTTGGTGGTGTATAATTTTTAATTGACCTGTTACTTATTTAGCTTATTTCTATACCTTTATTATTATAGCAAGTGTCTTTTTTTCATGGATCTGGTTGTATAAATTCTTCCAAGTGAAGAGTATACGTACATTAATTTTGATAGATATTACCAGATTGCTATTTAAAAGATTAAAATAAACACATTTAATATCTTTAGTTATGTCAATTTTAGAAAGTTAAGAAATAAAACATATGCATCCATAGATATTTAAAAAAATTGTATTTTGGGGGGGGCTGGAGAGATGGGTTAGTAGTTAAGAGCACTGGCTGTTCTTGCAGAGGACCTGAGTTTGATTCCTAGCACCCACATGGTGGCTAACACCCATCTGTAACTCCAGTTCCAGGGGATCCTATGCCTTCTGCCCTCCCATGGGCAAGGCACGAACTGGCACACTTTTGTGCAGTCATAATACTCATACACATGAAAATAAATAATTTTTTAAATTGTATTTTTTATACTCTTAAAAATTTATTTTTAATTATTTATTTATTTTTTTAATTAATTTTATTTATTTATGTGTATGAATGTACTGTCTGCATGCAAGTTTGTGCACCCGTGTCGTGCAATGCCACGGAGGTCAGAAGAGGGTGTCGGATTCCCCTGGAACTGGAGTTCTCCTGGAACTGGAGTTTCAGACGGTTCTCGGCCGCCATGTGGGTGCTGGGGATCGAACCCGGGTCCTCTGTAAGAGCGGTCAGCGCTCTTAACCGCTAGGCCATCTCTCCAGCCCTATTTATTTGTTTTTTAAAAACCAGGCTGGCCTTGAGCTCACAGAGATCCACCTGCCTCTTCCTCCCAAGTGCTAGGATTAAAGGCATATATTGCCACACTTGGCAAAAGAATTGTATTTTTTCATACATTAAAAAAATTGTATCATTTCCTGGAGATAACTAATTTTCATAAAACTTGTCAGCTATTAAAAATTGCCATTAATTATTTGAACCTTTGAACCAAAGAATGCTTATTAAATTCTATTGTCCTGAGAGTTGAAGAACATGTATCTTTTATTATCTTCTATTAAAAATGTTCTTAAGGGGCTGGAGGGATGGCTCGGCACAGATGGCTTGGCACAGGAGTTCAATTCTCAGCACCCACATGGCGGCTAACAACTGTCCTAACTCCAGTTCCAGGGGACTCCAACCCCCTCTCCTGACTCCACAGGTATTACACAACAAGGGTACACTTACACACATGCAGGACATGCGCTCCTACACATAAAATAAAAATCATAAATATTTAAAAAAATGTTCACAGGTCCTAGGAGAAACAGACTGGTTTGTCTGGCCATGTGTTTGAGTCATGACTCTGGAGGGTTCTCAGGGGTCCTTAGCTACTTGGCATTGTAGGCTGTGGTTTGCAGAATGTCAAGGGAAACAGCCAAGGCCAGAAAAGTGCTGACCCAGAACAATGCCCATAAAGGATGTGCCACTATAATCACTGATGATTCAGCAAAACACTCGATGACTACAAACATGTCAGTACAACTCAGAAGAAGTTGCACAATGGTGGGCTGGAGAGATGGCTTAGCAGGTAAGAGCACTGGCTGCTCTGCAGAGGACCCTAGGACCCAGGTGTGGTTTCCAGCACCAATATGGCAGCTAACAGCCACCAGTTTTGGTGTATCCGGCATCCTCTTCTGTATACGTGCAGGCATAACACTCATACACATAAAATAAAAATAAATACATTTTTTAAAAGAAAGATGTTCAATGCGATCCAGCACAACTGGCCAAGAATTAGCAAAAATGCCTGTGGTGGACCAGCAAAAGGACACATGGTAACTTACCAAAAACTCAACTGGTGACTGTCAAGAAAACAAACAACTTAGCAAAACACCAAGTAAAACTCGAATGGTGAATTACTAAAAGTGCTTGATGACTACTCAACAGAAATGCCAGAAAGTGACTCAACCCCCCCCCCCCCCCCCCCGCCAAACAGATAGATGTTCAGCAAAAATTCCAGAAGATGACTTAACAGAATTGCTAGGTGGTGGTGGTAGTGGTGGTGGTGGTGGTGGTGGTTATTGAAACTGCAAGATGGTGACTCAATGAAAAGTTGCCAAATAATGGCTCAGCAAAAATCCTCAATCATGGGTCAATATCATGTCAGTTACTTAGCAAATAGACACCAAATCAGCAAAAACCCAAAGAATGACTTGAGTCTAAAGTCTACTGGTAGCTCAGTTGGGACTCAGCACAACACAGGGTGACTGTGCACAATGCCCAACAATGACTTTAGTTGTGACTCAGCACTGTTTTAGCAGAGAAAAGGCAGGATCCTTATGCACCCAATCATTAGCCTTAGCTTCCTAAAGTAAAATTTCCAGTAGCCAAGTGTCTATAACAGAACTCTAGAAGAATGATTCACTCTGTTTTCCTTAATGTCAGATTTTCAGACCTATGGGCAACTTTTGAACTCTGATTATATATTTGAATGTAGCCAGACTACATTCTAACGCTAAGTTTAAGGTAAGTGTGTTATGTGACTGCTAGAGGAAATAAACATTTGCCTGAGAACAACAGCTGAAGCAAAATCCCATAGCCAGGAAAATAGCCACATAGTCTTCACCTCAGTTCCAGAGCCACACTAAATCACCCCTTTCACACCCAGAACAATTCCATGCCCCTGCTGGCAGGGCTAAGTGATCGTGGTAGTATATATGACTGCTCTCTCTGGTGGTCATGCTTGCGTTTCAGAGTCACAGAGGAAGAGGGAATGAAAAAATCTAGAGACTACAAGGGACTTTGGTGTCTTTGGTAGTTGAGTAAGACTAAGTCCAGGCAAGCTAAATAGAAACTGGCTCAAATTCTCAGGACCTCTATAAGAATACCACTTTCATGAAAAAAAAAAAAAAAAAACACAGCCAAATTAGAAGTTTGCCAGGGAATATAATTATACTCAAACTTTGGATTTTATTGTAAACCTTTTATTGAATTAACTTATCCATTTACCTATATACCTTTCCCTGTATCATTCATCCTTAGTTTGGGGGTGTTTCAAAGTGAATTCTTGATGTCCTCCATCTCTTAAAGTTTTGTTTTTTCATTTTTCATATAATTGTTTGATATCTCAGTTTTTTGCACATTATAGAATCAGGAAAAGTTACAGAAGAAATCATTAGGCTCAGTAAATGTAAATTGGTATCTGTTAAGGTCCTACTTAGACGGCTCTTTAGGATCCAAACAAGAAAAAAACCTTGGTGTTGGCAGCTCCAGGTGACAATGCATGGACATGCTGCTTGAGCTGCTGTTCCCTCCTCCTGGAGCCCTGCCGTTCCCTCCTGGAGCCCCGCCCTTCCCTCCTCCTGGAGCCCCGCCCTTCCCTCCTCCTGGAGCCCCGCCCTTCCCTCCTCCTGGAGCCCCGCCCTGCCCTCCTCCTGGAGCCCCGCCCTTCCCTCCTCCTGGAGCCCCGCCCTTCCCTCCTCCTGGAGCCCCGCCCTGCCCTCCTCCTGGAGCCCTGCCCTTCCCTCCTCCTGGAGCCCCGCCCTTCCCTCCTCCTGGAGCCCCGCCCTTCCCTCCTGGAGCCCTGCTGCTCGTTACCTGTGGGAACTCTCCTCCATTTCCAGGAATGGGCTCAGCTGTCTACAAGGAGCACAGGCTACATATGCTGTTGTAAGGAGAAAGTTTACAGGGAAACTCTATTCCTAATTTAAATTTTTTAGGTTAGCATAGAAAATAATGGATTTGTCAGGACATCTTCATACTTCCGTGTCACTGTCTGCGTTCTAGTTCGTTCCTCTCTTTCCCTACTCTTGTCCCCTGCTGGCTCCACTCTCTCCCCAGATCGTCCCCACGTCTGCTTTCTTATTACATGTAATCCATTACCTTATTTCCCACCTCCCTTAAAAATCTATGAAAATCCCTCTCACGATCACCTTCCTAATTTTGTGACCTACAAACATAAACACATGTCATTTTAAATCTACGTTAATCACATGGAAGAAATCATGTAGCATTTGTCTTTCTCAATCTGGCTTATTCTGCCCAAGATAGTGATTTCTAGTTGCATCCATTTCCTTCAAATGTCATGATTTCATTTTTCTTTATAGCTATGTAAAATTCCATTGTGTGTAAAAAAAAAAAATCTTACCACTTTGGAATTTTTTTTATCTCAGCCTTCAGTTCAAATAAAAAACTTCTAATACTTGGGCTGGAGAGATAGCCTAGTGCTTAAGAGTGCCGGCTACTCTTGGAGAGGACCTGGGTTCCATCCCCAGCACCCACATGGTGGCTGAGAACCATTTTTGGCTCCAATTCCAGGGGTATCCAACACCCTCTTCTGACCTCCGTGGCTTTGCAGGACACGGGTGCATAAACCTACATGCAGACAGTACATTCATACACATAAAAAATAATAAAATTAAAAAATTAAAAAGGCACAGACTTTATTTTTAAAAATTCTAATATTTATCTTTTTAGAAAATTTTTATGTGTGTGAGTGTTAATCCCTGTATGTATGTAAGTGTACCCATGTGACACAATGCATGTGGAGGTCAGGAGAGGGTGTTGGACTCCCCTGGAACTGAACTTACACATGGTTGTTAGCAGCCAGGTGGGTACTGTGAATCAAATCTGGGTTTTCTGTAAGAGAGCAGCCAGTGCTCTTAACCCCTGAGCCACCTCTCTAGCCCCTTCTTTATTTTTTGAAACAAGGTTTCATGTAGTCCCGTTTGGCCTAGAACTCACTATTTAAACCAGTCAGGGTTTAGAGTCACAGAGATCTGCATGTCTTTGTTTCTTAAATGCTAGGATTGCAGGGATGAATCACCATGTCTAGCTTTAATATTATTCTTCATCCTACCACTGCTTCTTAATTATTTTAATGGTTCTTTTTTTTGTGTGTGGAGATGTAAAGGGGAGGATTTGGTATAAAATTAAATCTCACCTACACATTCAACATACTTTTTTAAAATTTTTGTTTATTTTTTTAAGGGATTCTACAATATAAGAGCACAGTTGTTTTCAGATCACATTGATGTTGCTCAGTTTGCCATACAATTAGGTAATTGGTGCTAGCATCCACAGATGAGGGATACCATTTGTCATTTGTTTTTCTGGGACTGTGTTACTTCACTCAGCATGATATCTTCTAGCTCCATCCATTTACCTGCAAAGTCCAAGATGTCATCTTTCTTTACCGCTGCATAGAACTCCATTGTGTAGATGTATCACATTTTCTCTATCCACTCATCAATTGAGGGGCACTTGGGTTGGTTCCAGCTCCTTGCTATTGTGAAGAGAGCTCCAATAAACATGGCTGTGCATGTATCTCTGTGGTAAGATGAATCTTGTGGGTATATACCCAGGAGTGGTATGGCTGGGTCAGGTTCATTCCAAGTCTTCCAAGGGTTCTCCACCCTGCTTTCCATAGTGGCTGTACCAGTTTCCATTCCCACCAGCAGTGGATGAGTGTTCCCCTTCCCTCACAACCTCTCCAGCACTTGGATATCATTTGTTTTCTTTACTTTTTCTTTTTTTTTTTTTTTTTTTTTTTTTTTTTTTTTTT
>VZQC01009338.1:1669458-1786227 GCA_009823505.1 Rhizomys pruinosus
TTTTTTTGTCTTTTCAAGACAGGGTCTCCCTGTAGCCTCAGCTGTCCTGGAACTCACTCCGTAGACCAGGCTGGCCTTGAACTCACAAAGATCCGCCTGCTTCTGTCTCCCAAGTGCTAGGATTAAAGGCGTGTGCCACCACGCCCGGCTTTTCTTTTTTTAATTAATTAATTAATTAATTTTTTATTTTTTTGGAGCTGCATCTCATACACAAGCCTGGTAGCAGTTTCTGCAGCTGCTCCTCCCTTCTCGTCATGTACTCTTCACTGTACAAACACCAGGCCTTTTCTTTTGTACCCATAAAACACATAGAGGCATTTCCATGGACTTGGCTGTACATGGGACTGATAGAGTATTGTTTAATCAAATTACTACTGCTTCCATAAATGTGACACATTTTGTTTTTAATTATTGTGACAACCAGTGGAACCAGAAAATGTAGGGTCTGAATGAATTGGCCAGCTTCAAGTTTGTGACCCCATTTTATTTTGTAATGGCTTTTGTTCTATTAACTGATATGCCTTACTGAAAATTATTAAAAACCATTTAGCATTGCAGTAAGCAAATCCATGTACAGTTCACGAGACTGAGTTCCAACTTTTAATAAATGGGAAAGTTCCTGAAAGAATGAGTCTCTCTCTCTCCATTAGGTGGTCGAAGGTAAGTTTGCAGTGAGTGAGAGCTTTTCATGCAGAATACTTAATCTAAACCAAATGACTGAACATTAAAATGCAGGTGGCAGAGTTATATAATAATCCAGAATTTGCTGTTAATCATGCCATATTCTCCCTTTTGATTGAGAATCATGAGTTCCAGGATAGTAATCTTCATGTGAAAAGAACATATTTGTAAATTTTTTTTTTCCAGACGTATAGGAGAAAATTTGAATGTCTCAGCAAGTTCTGCAGAAAATGAGCCGGCAGCTAGTTCACCAGCTCAAGCAAAGGAAAAAGTTGGAATGATTCTTCTTCCAAAACCAAGAGTTCCTTATCCCCGTTTCTCTCGTTTCTCACAGAGAGAGCAGAGGGCTTACGTGGACTTATTGGTTAAATATGCAAAGATTCCTACAAATTCCAGAGCTGTTGCAATAGATAAAAATGAATACTTGCAGTATTTGGTATGTATTCTTAGCTTCAAGATTCAGGATTTTTTTTTTTTCTTTTCTTTTTTTTTTTTTTTTTGTCTTTTTGAGACAGAGTCTCCCTGCAGTCCCAGCTGGCCTGGACGTTGCTCTGTGGACCAGACTGGCCTCGAACTTGCCTGCCACTGCCTCCCAAGTACTGGGATTAAAGGTGTGTGCCACCATGCCCAGTTGAGTCAGGAAATATTTTTATTTTTTATTTTCTTTCATTGTTATTTTCTTTTTACCATTATTTCTTTTATTATTGGGTATAGAAATATTTATAAAAATGGAAAAGTAAGAAGTTTAATTGGCAGATTCTTCTGTTTTATTATATATAGTCAAGACATCTGCTCTGCTGAACTGTATCATTCCAGTTCCTTACCTACTAAAAAGAAAACTTTCACAAGCTTATTTTATTTATTTATTTATTTATTTATTTATTTATTTATTTATTTATTTATGAGACAGGGTCTCCCCATAGCCCCAGCTGGCCTGGAACTCACTCTGTAGACCAGGCTGGCCTTGAGCTCACAGAAATCCAACTGCCTCTGCCTCCTGAGTGCTAGGATTAAAGGCCTGCACCACCATGCCCAGCTTAAAGACTGTTCTTAGGCACCATGTGGGTGCTGGGAATCAAACCTGGGTCCTCTGTAAGAGCAATCAGGGCTCTTAACTGCTGAGCCATCTCTTCAGCCCTCACAAGCTTATTTTAATCATTTATCATTGTAAATGGTGTCCATTTTCCTAATACCTAAGTGATATTGTTCTGAATATTGTTTTAGCAAATTCATTATTTTTATCTCTGACTTTCCTTAAATAAAGTTGCAAGATAAAGGATGTCCATGCTTCTAAAGCTTAACCCAGCAATTACAGAAGGTGAATTGTTCTCCAGTCACTAGCATATGAAAAATTCTGGACATTGCTCTTTTTTCTTTCTTGCCTATAATTGGATATAAAAAGAATAATGATTTTTGTTGAATTTTTAAAGGGTGTGTGTGCTCACATGTGCACACTTGAGATTGAGCCTGGTGTTTTGCACATGCTAAGTTCACACTCTACAGGTAAGCTATACTCTAAGCCCCTAGAGCTTGTAATAAAGAGGTTTGTCTGGGTCTGGTGGCTGGCGCACATCTTTAATCCCAGCACTTTGGCGGCAGAGGCAGGTGGATGTCTGTGAGTTCAAGGCCAGCCTGGTCTACAAAGTGAGTTCCAGGCCAGCTGAGGCTACAAGGACACCCTGTCTCAAAAATACCAAAAATACCCCCCCAAAAAAAGTTTGTCTATATGTTGTTGGATTACTGTTTTCTTTCTTTTTTTTTTTTTTGGTCTTTTTGAGACAGGGTCTCCCTGTAGTCCCAGATGTCCTGGAACTCACTCTGTAGACCAGGCTGGCCTTGAACTCACAAAGATCCGCCTGCCTCTGCCTCCCAAGTGCTAGGATTAAAGGCGTGCGCCACCACGCCTGGCTGGATTACTGTTTTCTTTGTGGTTTCTGCTTTGGATTCGATAATTATTTGACGTTCAAACTGTTAGAGCCATGATTGAGGAGTGCTTTTCAGTGCAACTTTTTATTCTAAGATATACTATTTAAAAAAACAACAGGATATGAAAAGCCATGTGAATGAAGAAGTGACTGAATTCTTGAAGTTTTTGCAGAATTCTGCGAAGAAATGTGCACAGGATTATCACATGCTTTCTGATGATGCACGTCTCTTCACAGAGGTAAAACACTACATTCACACAAACTGCTATAAGCAATAGCCAATGGCAACATTCTAGGACATTTGATGACCCTGCAGAAGCATGGTCCCCAGCCAGGATTGTCATCTGAGAGACAAGGCATGTGGAGGCCTTTTCTTAATGCACTGAAGAGTAGAACCCACATACTTCAGAGTATCGAGCATGAGCACTGCCATGTCATGGTAGCTAAGGTGAAGTGGAGATGGCTTGCCGTACATGCTGTGGGGGTGTGGTGGGGAAGGGATTGTCTCTGTCCTGCACAGGACAGCTCCATGTCATGAGATGGTGATATGAATCAAAATGATTCACAATTTTAAAGTTAGGAATTTCTCAGTTCTGGATTTTGCCATTTGGTCTTTTCAGTTACTGTTTGATAGCCAGTAATGGGAACTATGGGGAAGTGGAACCACAGGTGAAAGGTGCTGCTGTACTTTGGGTTTGGGTGGTGTAATCACTCATGATGCTGGCTTAAACTGTCTTAGAGTTTTTCCTTTTACTCTTTTTCTTGGACAACTGCTAAATTGAGTAAAATGGAATTAAGACTCTAATATCAGCACAATTTTACTAAGATTTGCTGATAACTAACCAGAATAATATATGCCAGTTGGTTCTTAGACACTCTTTTCCTTTGACTGTTGAAGTTTTTATAATGGCCACCATAGAGAAGGAATGTTAGAGGTGGAACGTTACTAATATTGCAAAAAAGGAGGCAAGACATTATGCAGGTGAGTTTATAGTTCCCTAGGGACTTAAAAAAACTTTTCCATATCAGGTCACATCTACATTAGTTATGAACAATAACCTGAATAGCACTGAAAAGTATGGATGGAGGAAGAAAATGTTAAACATATCAGGGAGTCGAGATTAGAAAAAGGGAGGAGGGGATCTGAAACTATAGATGCAAACAGGTTGGAGGCCTTGGGGGATGGACCAGTGGGTAAACATTAGATGCAAACAGATTGGAGGGCCTGGGGGATGGACCAGCAGGTAAACTATAGATGCAAACAGATTGGAGGGCCTGGGGGATGGACCAGTGGGTAAAGATACTTGCCAAGAAGCCAGACCGAAATTCAATCCCAGGATCCCACATGATGGAAAGAGAGCGGACCCAACAAGTTGTCCTCCAAATTCTACATGTATAAATAAATAACAAAACCATTCCAGAATAGTTATTGATTGATAATTTGAGGTATTTTTTTAAATATGTTGTAGGAGAAGGATATAGATATAAAGTTAAGAGCTTCAGGTTGGAGAGATAGCTAGGTGGTTAGGAGTACTGGATGTTCTTGCAGAAGACTGGGGTTTGAATCCCAGCACCTGCATGGCAGTTAATCATCTCTAACTCCAGTTCCAGGGAATCTGAGGCCCTTTTTTTGGCCTCTCCAGGCACTGCACTTACATGCAGGCCTAACACCCATACATAGAAAATAAATTTAAACTGAGTTTCTGTGATCTCAAATACATTCTAGAAGATTTAGATAACATCTAATAACATCCATTGACAAAAGGAAAAATACATACTTAGAAGATAATGGATGCAGATTCATGTGCTTTAATTATGACTACTTCCACCACCATGGCTGGGCTTCTCTGCGTTACTTACATGTTACCATGAGACATATATTACTCTCAGATAAAGCTGTGAATATTTCTTTCCTAATTACAGTTCCTGATAAGTCATTAATATTTTGGAAACTTGAAAGAACACTTAAATACTCATTTAAATATCATGTCATTGCATCAGTGCTTTTTTAATGTTTTTATCTAGAGACTCCTAACTCCCAGAGATCCACCTGCCTCTGCCTCCCAAGTGTTGAGATTAAAGGCTTAGGCTACCACACTCAGCTTTTGTTGTTGTTGTTGTTGTTAAGGCAAGATCTCATGTAGCTTGGGTTGGCCATGAATTCCTTGACCTCTGCATCCACCCGCCATGTGCTAAGATCACAAGCCTGTGTTGGCAAGCCCAGGTTTGTCTACCACTTTCATTGTGATCACTGTGTAGAAATTGTAATGTGGCTTGAATTCTTTTGACAGTTTCTTAAATAGCACAGAAAATATTATGTCTTCTACATTTAATTTTAAATTTTAATAAGATTGCTAATTTTAGAATTATTTAGATCAGTATTTTAGGAAATTAGGCTAAAATTGTTATGAAAACTGAGTGATTAAATCAAGTAAGGAATGTACAATATATGTGGATTGTTAAGAGCAGAGTGAATTGGTGGCATGGAAATAAGACATGTATAGTCACATGTAACCAAAATATATTTGTTAGAGAAGTATAATACACAAATGAATTTTTCTTAATTTTTATTTGCCAGAAAATTTTAAGAGCTCGAATTGAACAAGTAAAAAAGTACCCAGAATTTTATACTCTCCATGAAGTCACCAGCCTGATGGGGTTCTTCCCATTTAGAACAGAGATGGGGCTGAAATTGGAAAAAACACTTCTTGTATTGGTAAGATTTGTCATCTGAACATAAAAAGGATTGATGAGCATCATGTTTATTTCATGTTGATACTATGTTTAAGTTTCTAGCCATGGCTTTTGACTATGTGATATAGGTGTATGTCTCATTCTTTTTATTTCATGGACAGCAAGTACCTTGGGTTTTTTGTTTGTTTGTTTGTTTTCAAAAATACCATGACTAACATTTCTTGATTTTCTTTTTTTTTTTCTTCCTGATTTCCTTAATGCTTCTGATTACAAGCAGGAAACTCCATTTAAAGGAAATATATTCACAAATATTTTAGAAATAAATGTGTGGAAAGCATATTTTAGCATTTACACCTGTTTGTATTATGATTTATGTTTCATAAAAAGAGAATGAAATTTAAACTGGCAGAGGAATTCCTCAAAACCCTTCCCTTGGACCTTTTTAGACACAATAGCAACAATAAAGTCAGGATACTGGTTGTCAGGCAAAAACATAAATGCAAGTCTTGGCTTAAGGAGATTCTAAATTTGACATTTTGATTTAGTAGGATGATGAATTTCAGTTAAGAGTTTTCTATGTTGCAACAAAAATACATTAGGATTTATGATAACTTTGATTTTTTTTTTCTTACTTAGGGAAATGCAAAGTTTGTAAAAACAGTACTTCCCTTGATGCCTGTAAAGTTGCAGCTCTCAAAAGATGACATCTCTTCCACTGAAACACCACAACAAAAAGCTGAAGCTATGCACTATGTGAGTGGTGAGGTGGCTTTTGTAGATAATTAAGATTACCCCCCCCAAAAAAAAAGATAACTTCAGGTATCCTGTGCTGAATGAGAGACAGAGCCCAGTTGCTCTAATGTCCTTTTCATGACTTTCTCCCATCTCTCCATTATTCTGTGAAAGAAATGTTCAGAGTGTGCCCAAAGAATAACATATATACTGTTTTTCAGGATATTAGTAAAGATCCAAATGCACAGAAGCTTGCTTCAAGATACCACCCTCAGATAGCCCTGACTAGTCAGTCGTTATTCACCTTACTAAATAACCATGGACCCAGCTACAAGGAGCAGTGGGAAATTCCAGTGTGTGTTCACATGGTACCTGTTGAAGGTTTGTGATTTGCTGTGTCAGATAATGCACTCAAAAGAAGCCCTGGAACCATTTCATTTCAGCTGTCTAAACATAAATGGCCATTTGTCAAACACAAAAATCTACATCTGGTTTAAGGAGAAGGTAAATCTGACATTAAACTCAGTAGAGCTTTTCCATCTATAAAGCTATAGTAAAATTGACTGCTAATTATAAGATCTATGGTACCTGTAGTCATGATAAGGAATGAGAGATAAAGAAACAATTATTACTAAGGGTGAACAAAAATCATGAAAGATGTGGTATTGTATTATTCATTGGAATGGAGAAATGTAGACAACTTCCAGTGGGTCAGTTTCTAGGACTTATTTACTAGTCTATTACGGGAACCAGAATTAAAGTCAGTCTCCTTACAAACAGCAGGATAGCCTCTTTTCTACCACAAAATTAATGTTTACACATTAGTTCCTCCATTCAAAAGACCATCCCCCTGTTGTTCTGGTTCATATTTGACCAGTTTTTATATCTTCCAGTCTCATTATTAAATAAAATAGCATAAATGAAAGATCACATCTTTATAAAGACAAAACTACAAATCAGAGTTAAATGTAGTTTTTTGGTAAAAATTTGATCATGTTTTGCAGGTTTCTGAAAGAACCAAGTAATAATGAGAGTAACAATACACTAATAATCAAAAAATCTTTCTAAACATTGTTAGAGCATATCTCCTGCCAGTTGGGCTCTCTTGTCCTTTAATACTAAAGGACTAGTCCTCTGGTCCAAAGGGGTAGGTATGTGAGGAGCTGCCGTTTCCGTCCTGTCTCTTTTCAGTGATCTTTCCCTTGGGTATCCCTATTTTATTTTATTTTAATTAATCAATTTATTTATTTTTGGTCTTTTTGAGACAGGGTCTCCCTGTAGCTCCAGCCATCCTGGAACTACTATGTAGACCAGGCTGGCCTTGAACTCACAAAGATTCACCTGCCTCTGCCTCCCAAGTGCTAGGATTAAAGGCATGCGCCACCATCCCTTTTTTAAATAAAACTACTGGATACTAATAAATACTTGCTTCTGTTTCTATTTTAAGGTTCCAAACCAGTTAAAGTAATTTATATTAATTCACCACTTCCCCCAAAACAAATGACAATGAGAGAAAGAAATCAAATCTTCCATGAAGTTCCATTAAAACATATGGTATCCAAAAACACATCTGTTCCAGTCTCTGCAGTATTTATGGACAAACCTGAAGAGAATACATCTGAAATGGAAGTAAGTAATGCTTTTTCTCTCCCCTACTTAGAATATACTTATTTATACTTTTGAAATACAAACTTTCATTGCAAGTCACTGAGTTAAAAGTAGTCTTGGGGCTGGAGAGATAGCCTAGTGGTTAAGAGCACCGACTGCTCTTGCAGAGGACCTGGGTTCGATCCCCAGCACCCACATGGCGGCTAAGAACCGTCTGTAACTCCAATTCCAGGAGAACTCCAGTTCCAAGGGAATCTGACACCCTCTTCTGACCTCCGCGGCATTGCACGACACGGGTGCACAAACCTACATGCAGACAGTACATTCATATACATACAAAGATAAATAAAGTAAAAAAAATAGTCTTTAGTCTACATATATTGAAACGTTACATGGTACATGATTAGTAATACAGTTTTTATGTATCATTTAAATTTTTTGGCCAACCAACCTAGCTGAATCCGTGAGCTTTAGGTTCTATGAGAGACCCTATCTCATAGGGTCTGAGGGAAACAGCTGGCCTCAGTCTCTGGTCTCCACACACATGTGCTCACATATCCTACAATGAGATGTCACCCTCCCCTAGTTAGAATGGGTTGAACCAGAAAGATCAGTGACAAATGCTAGACAGGCATGTGGCTCATGCTTATAATCCCAACACTTAAGTCCAAGGCAGTAAAGACATGAGATTCTCTCAGAACTTAAACTAACAAAAATAAAAAACATACTGGGCATGGTAACACATGCCTTTAATCCCAGCTCTTGGGGAGGCAGAGGCAGACCGATCTCTGTAAGTTCAAGTCCAGCCTGGTCTACATAGTGAGTTCCATGCCAGCTGGGACTACAGAGAGACCCTGTCTTAAAAAAGACCAAAAAAATAAATAAAACCCACAAATGCTGGTGAAGATGTGGAGCACTTGTTCAAACTGCATTAGTTGGCCACTATAGAAAACAGTATGGAAGTTTCTAAAAAGCTTAAAATTAAAATGGCAATATAATCCAGCAAACTCACATGTACTTAAAAGAAAGCAGTTTATCAAAGAGATACTTAGATGCTCTTTATTGTTGTACTTCACCATAGCCAAGATAGCAAATCAGCCTGTGTCCTTGATGGCTGAATAAAGAGAATGAGATCTATAAATACATTGGAATACTATTAAATCTCAGAAGAAAATAATGTCATTAGCAGCAATATGGATATACCTAGAGATAAAAAATGTTAAGCCACTCACAGAAATACTGTATGGTTTCACTTTATAATGTGATATCTAAAAATTATGCTTATAGAAATAGAAAGCAGAATAGTGGTTACAAGAAGCTAAAGGGGGGTAGAAGGGATGGGATGGAGAGAGACTGGTTAACAGGAACAAGTCTCAACAGCGTAGGAGGAATAAGTGCTAGTGTTCTAGTACATGGAACAATACTGTATAATTCAGACTGTGACAGAGAAAAATGAATGTTCTTCACATGTCTTTGTTCATCACAAAGACATGCTGAACATTTGAGGATGGGGAGAACCTTTCTGTCCTTGGTCATTATGCAGTGTGTAAATGTACCAGACATCACACTGTCCCCATAAAAGATGAACAATTACCTGTCAAAACCCCTCATTTCATGGATCATACCATCTGCTAGGTATATGTTGTAGAGCCGTAAAATACTTAGTTATATTCCAAAAACTCATTCAGATAGAATCCAAATCTCATAGCAGAAGCCTTCATCTCAATAGTTCATTGACTTACAAGGTCATAAATGAGAAAACAGGCCGGGTGTGGTGGCACACACCTTTCATCCCAGCACTCAGGAGGCAGAGGCAGGTGGATCTCTTTGAGTTCAAAGCCAGCCTGGTCTACATAGGGAGTTCCAAGACAGATGGGACTACAGGGGGACCCTGTCTTGAAAAGACCACAAAAAGAGAAAGAAAGAAAACACAGATAATTTTTTTAAGGTTACATGTGGAATTTTAACATTTTTGATGTAAAAACAAGTGTAAGGTTTTGTTCAAAACTATTATTACCCGTTTGTGAAGAAAGTCCCTATTGTATGTTAGGATGCTGGGTGGGTGGGACCAGATTTCTGTCTGTAGTTACAGCTCTTAACTGTGACGTCCAAGTGAGTCTGCATGAACTTTAAACTCCAAACCACAAAATTTAAAACTGGATTCCAGTGTTTCGTTTTCAACAAAGAGTGACTAGTGTGTAGCTCAGTAGTAAAGAACTTGCTCGGCATGTTGGGAGGCCCTAGGTTCAATCTCCAGCAACTTAAAAGTGAAAATAGGCCCAGTGGAATGGCTCAACAGGTAAAAGTGCATGTCGCACAGCCTGCCAACCTGAGCCCACAGTGGAACTGACTTGTAAATGTCCTCCTACCTCCCTGTGTGCCCTGTGGCATATATGTACCTATAATATACACATGCAAGCACAGTAATAATCACTAAAATTAATGAAAACAAAGACATTTATTTCACTAGGTTTGGGGGAGGCTATTTGGTACTGTATGTAGAATGCCAAGCACATTTCTAGTATCTGTACTAAAAACTGTGGTGTGGTAATTGTGGTGGTTACTATCCTTTTTTTTTTTTTTTTTTTTTTTTTTTTGTATGTGTATGAATATACTGTCTGCATGTAGGTCTGTGCACCCATGTCATGCAATGCCACGGAGGTCAGAAGAGGGTGTCATATTCCCCTGGAACTGGTGTTCTCGACGGTTCTCAGCCGCCATGTGGGTGCTGGGGATCGAACCTGGTGGGTCCTCTGCAAGAGCAGTCGGTGCTCTTAACCACTAGGCTATATCTCCAGCCCGATTACTATACTTTTATTTAGCTGATCTCATTCATATTCAAAAGGGTTTTTTTTGTTTGTTTGTTTGTTTTTTTGTGTGTGTGTGTTTTTGGGACAGGGTCTCCCTGTAGCCCCAGCTGGCCTGGAACTAATCCTGTAGACCAGGCTGACCTGGAACTCACAGAGATCTGCCTGCCTCTGCCTCTGATAGGATTAAAGGTGTACGCTACCACACCCACCCAGCTTAAAGACCGTTCTTAGCCGCCATGTGGGTGCTGGGAATAGAACCCTGGTCCTCTGCAAGAGCAGTAAATGCTCTTAAACCATTGAGCCATCTCTCTAGCCCCAATATTCAAAAGGTTTTAAATGTTTAAGTGGGGGGAGGGGCAGTGAAGCAAATGAGTTTGATTACACTAGGAAATTTTTTGCCAGTTTATTAATCTTTTTCAATACACTTCATGACTATGTGACCTTGGGCTAATTATATAATCTATTTAGACTGGTCATTTGTAAGATGGTTATCATTTTAACTAATTCATTGATTCTTTGAGTTTAAATAAGTTAATTTACACATAAAGCATTAGAGTAACACCTGGCACTGTATAAATACTAGTTTTAATGATGTGTATTTTAAAACATTTTCTGATTATTAAGTAAAACATTCTGCTATGGAAAACTATTCCTTCTGTAAATGTTTACTGAGTAGATTCTCTTCTGTGAACTGAGGATAAGTAAATAAGAATAAGGTCTATTTTCTCTCAAACCTTGTATTAGTAATAGACGGGTACTGAACAAGCAGCACAAAACAGGTGGGTAGTGATGTGTGGACAAAGATAGAAAAGATTGAAAAGAGATAGACAGGAGGGTATAGGACTGCTTTATATGCAGATTTGAAGAAAGTAACTAAACAAAATTTTAAATAAAATATAAAATTTCCCTTACTCCTAAGAGCTCAAACCAGTATAAGATTATAAGTCTTTGGTTGTTTATTTTTTTTTGCATCTATTTATATGTTTTTTTCTTTGCCATTTCAACTTCAATATTTTTTGTGGTATGTATTCATAAAGTACTTCCAACATTTTTAAGTTTTATTCTTTTACCTTTTTTTTTTTTTTTCCCTATAGCCCCAGCTGACCTGGAACTCACTCTGTAGACCAGACTGGCCTTAAACTCACAGAGATCCACCTACCTCTGCCTTCCCGAGTTCTGGGTTTAAAAGCATGTGCCATGATGCCCAGCTTAAAGGCTTAGCTGCCATGTGGGTACTGGGAATCGAACTGGATCCTCTGCAAGAGCAGTCGGCTGAGCATCTCTCCAGCTCCTATTCTTTTACATTTTTATTTATTTATTTATTTAAATTTTTTTTAATTTTTATTAATTTTATTTATTTCTGTATGTGTATGAATGTACTGTCTGCATGCAAGCTTGTGCACCCGTGTCGTGCAATGCCGCGGAGGTCGGAAGAGGGTGTTGGATTCCCCTGGAACTGGAGTTCTCCTGGAACTGGAGTTTTAGACGGTTCTCAGCCGCCATGTGGGTGCTGGGGATCGAACCCGGGTCCTCTGTAAGAGCGGTCGGCGCGCTTAACCGCTAAGCCATCTCTCCAGCCCATATTCTTTTACATTTTAATTTCAAAATGTATACTGGTGACAAGTGAATATCAGGAGGTAATAAGTGCTAAGAAACAATGTAGATTAAGAAAGACAAAAGACGGGGCTGGAGAGATGGCCTAGCAGTTAAGAGCACCAACTGCTCTTGCAGAGGACCCAGGTTCGATCCCCAGCACCCACGTGGCGGCTGAGAACCATCTTTAACTCCAGTTCCAGGGAAATTCTGACACCCTCTTCTGACCTCCGCGGCATTGCACAACACGGGTGTACAAACCTACATGCAGACAGTACATTCATACACATAAAAAATAAATAAAATTTAAAAAAAGGACTACAGAAGGACTTTAGCAATAGCAGTCCAGGTAATTTGGACTTTTTTATTACTTATGTCACATAAAAGAATATTATTGTAAGAATGTTGGGGCTGGAGAGATGGCTCAGCCGTCAAGAGCACCGACTGTTCTTGCAGAGGACCCGGGTTCAATTCCCAGCACCCACATGGCAGCTAAGGACTGTCTTAACTCCAGTTCCAAGGGAATCTGATGCCCTTTTCTGACCTCCGCGGCATTGTACAACGTGGGTGCACCAACCTACATGCAGACAGTACATTCATACACATAAAAAATAAATAAAAAATTTAAAAAAAGGAATGTAAGAATGTGAAGGTGTGTTTCTTACCAACATCAAAAACTAGTAAGATAATAAAAGGGACTCACAGGGCTGAGACACATAGGAGGCTGGAATCCAGGCAGCAAGCCGGCCTGAGTGCCATTTGTGCACTCCATGGTGTTAGTTCTCAAGAAGCAACCAAAACATGAGTATGCTTCAGGCAGGGGCACTGGGTGAGGAGAATGAACCAGTGAACCATAGAGCTTAGTTTTCCACCAATGCCTTTCACCCCACAGAGCCAGTGAGGCAAGGCAAAAGAAACATTCCCTCACATCTATAGCCAGGGCTCTCTGCCCTGTCTGCACTATGCTTCTAGGCAGCTGGTATCTCCACCAGATTCCAGCAAAAGCAAGGGTGGAGATGACTTGGAAGAAGGTTAGGTATCTTGGAAGATGATGACGCTCTGATTTTTAATGTTTAGTACTATGATGTTTGTTGCTTCTTAAGTATTTGCAACTCTCATTTTGATTTCTTCTTTTATCCAACAGTTTTAAATGTTTTACTTTCCAAGTGCTTGAATTTGCTGTTTACGTTTTCCTTAATGGTGTCTAATTTTATTTCCCTTCTAAACAGGATAGGACCCACATAAATTCTGCTTTGTGTTTTGTGTAGATTTTGTTACTAGCTTGTAGTCTTTTTTTTTTTTTTTTTGGATTCTTGGGAGGGAAAGGTGTATCTTTATCGTGTACACATTTGTACATTGTATATCCCCACTTACTTAGAAATGGTATCACTGACCATGTACAGTGATGTTACTGCCCTTTTCTTTTTCACCTTGTAATTGTGGTCTTGTTATCTGGCCTGTACAATTCATGACCACTGCTGGTTTATTGTGGATTTTTTTCTTTTTTTTTTTTTTTTTTTTTTTTTGGTCTTTTTGAGAGAGGGTCTCCCTGTAGCCCCAGCTGTCCTGGAACTCACTCTGTAGACCAGGCTGGCGTTAAACGCACAAAGATCCACTTGCCTCTGCCTCTCTGCCTCTCTGCCTCTCTGCCTCTCTGCCTCTCTGCCTCTCTGCCTCTCTGCCTCTGCCTCCCAAGTGCTAGGATTAAAGGTGTGCACTACCTTGCCCGGCTGATTTCATCTTTTTTATTGCGTCCTTTTTTATTGTGTCCTTCCTTTTCCTCTGTCTTTGCACTAAGCTCTGCTAACATTGCTGCTGTTTTCCCCTCCTTTTATCTCCTGATGTCTGATGTCATATCCAGTTGTTTTGTTTCTAACCTTCCTGTGTAGGAATGCTCCCTGTAAGTAGCAAATACTTTCACTGTACTTTGGTACGAGAGTTGTCATCTTATTTTTGTAAGAACTGCCATTTGTATGTGTCACGTGCTGTGCCAAGAAAATTCTTACATATGATTCCTCATTTGAGCTTTAGAAGGAGCCCCAAAAAGTAACTTTATTATTCATGATTAGATTTTAGAAATTAGGGATTTGAGGTTCTGAGAGAACAAATGATTTATTTAGCTTTTTTCTCTGACTCCTGTTAGAATCTTTCTCTCAGCCCATAATCAAATTTCCATGGCATTTATCTAAAGACCTCTCTGTGTTGGAGCTGGAAATATAGCTCACTGGTAGGTAGAGTGCTTATTTTTTGTGCCAGTGGCCCTGTGTTCAATCCTGAGTAACACACACACACACACACACCACTAAACAGCTGGGTATGGTGGTACACTCCTGTAATCCTAACACTTGGGAAGTGAAAGCAGAAGGATTGGGAGTTCAAGGACATCCTCTACTACATAAGTTCAAGGCCTAGGCTATGTGAGACTGTCTCAAAAAATTTAAAATAAGTAAATAAATGAATGAAATAAGCTGCTCTGCCAGTTGGAGGAGAGATCTGCTGGTACTTAACTAGGAGATGGTTTATTCCAGAATAAATTAAAGCTGTGTGCAGTTCTTCTCTTACCAAACTGCAACCTCAGCGAGTTCTTGTCCCAGAATACAACAAAAAGCACATCCTATCCATGTCTGCCCTATCATCTGTTACTCAGCATTGTTTCCTGGGTGGATGTACAAAGAATGTCACTGATCAGTATTAGGGAAACACTTGCCTTACAGCAGCAAAGAAACTTTTCCTGGTCAGCTAAATCCAGGGGTCTTTCCCAGAGTATATAAAGTGGGCATACACAAATATTTCTTTCTGTTGGCCCTACATTTCTTCTGGATGGTCTTTGTTTTCTCATTATGGAAATTCTCTTGGTGTGGTATTCAACAATTCACTTTCCTGTGCTGTTACAGCCTGACATTTATGAACATTTCAAGGCGAATGTCAAATTAAATACTTGCTAGTAAGTTGTAGTGCATTGTTAGAGCCATTAGACTTTTCTTTCTTCTCTGTCTGTCTGTCTGTCTCTCTCTGTGCATGTGTAAATGTGTGTGAGGGGGGTAATGTGCACATGTGGAAGCCAGAGATCAACTCCAGTATCTTCCTTTGTCATTCTCCACCTTATTTTTTGAGGTCCAGTCTCCCACTGAACCCAGGGCTAGCTATTCTAGATTAGCCGGCTGGTCAGCAAGTCCCTGGGATCCTCCTCTGTCCCACCTTCCTCCTCCCCCATGGCCCTGGAGTTTCAGGCACATGCCACCGTCTCAGCTTCTGCATGGGTGCTGGAGATCTCAGTTCAGGTCTTCCTGCTTGTTTAGCAATCCTTCTGCCTACTGAACCATCTTCCTACTTTTAAAATGTGAACTATGTTATGTGAGCAATAAAGACATTGAGAGATAAATAACTATGAACTGAATTTTTTCCCCAATAATTTACCAATATATTTTCCTCTAAGACATCCAGTGAAGCAAGTGGATGCCGAAAAATTGAGACTCTTGAAAATTTGGATCTGGAGTTTGATGATGATGTCACAGAACTTGAAACCTTTGGAGTAACTGCCACCAGTCTGTCCAGGTCACCAAGTCCAGCAAGTGCCTCCCCAGCACCCGTCACAGCAGATGCCCCAGCAGCCCCCAAAGCAGCAGCTGTGCCTGTCGCACCAGCCACACCAGTGCCACAAACTGTACCAAATATTACTGATTCTAGAAGTTTATGTCAGATTCTGATGAAACAATTGCAGAAAGAAAAACAACTATTCTCTGGTGTGGAAAATGGTCCTGAAGAGTACAAAAATAAAGATGACCAAGGACTTGAACACTCTGATGGGGAAGTGTGCAGCTCCAATGCAAAATCTTTGATGCGAGATAATGAAGCACCACAGTTAGAAAGTTCTAAGGAAATTGGAAACTCCAGTAAAAGTGATATAGGTATGGTGCGCCCTAGGGATGAAAGACAGAATGTTCAAGGAAACATAGACAGTGCAAACAAAACAGCTACTGCATCAGAAACAGCAAAAGCTGGAAAAGGGATTCCTTATGGTAGCGACACAGATGAGGACTGTTTAATCATTGACACAGAGAGTAAAACTAATAGTGACGGAAAGACAGCTGATGTGAATTCTGGACCACCAAATCCAAATGCTTCAAGAGAGGCCTCCTTGGAAAATCAGACCTCTATGACTGGTCTCGAAGAATCGTGTGTTTTAAAGAAACCTATCAAAAGAGTCTACAAAAAATTTGATCCACTTGGAGAAATTTTAAAAATGCAGAATGAGCTCTTAAAGCCAGTTTCCAGGAAAGTACCTGAGTTGCCCTCAATGAATTTAGAAGAGTCTAAACAGTCACCCATGTCTGAGCAATCTGCCGCTGCTTCGGATGCCTCTAGCTGGCCAAAATCTAGTTGGCCTTCTGCATTTCAGAAGCCCAAAGGGCGTGAGTAAATATTTATCAAGAACTTCATTTCATCTGTTCTTTTCCTTAGCCCTTCATTGTGCCTTCACATTCTTTTAAAACTAATCATTTCATGATTTTTACTTTCTCATTAGCATTTCATTTTTCAACTTGTTGATCACTGTTTCAGCTTCTACCATGTCTTCCTCATAGATGTACCTAGTTTTAATAGGTTTTATAACGTGTTTATCCAGCATGTAGGGTGGCTATTAAGTTGTAGCTGACATGGTTCCCTAAGCTGGTGAAGGGGAAGTGCATAAAAAAGGCTAGTAGACACTGGCTGCCATGAGACTTCCTTGTCCGCTCTAGTGGACTAGACCTTTGTGCTCTGTAATTTTGTGAACTGACTAAAAATGCTCCTCACTCTGCCCAGCTTAGGGAATAACATTACCTTTTCCTTCTCATATGATACGTTGTCTCATTGATTTATACTTTGCCTAGAATTGATGAAGGAAATAGTTAAAAGGAAGAGAACTTTAAAGCTTTGAGTTCAGTTCTGTGCTACAATTCCAGTAAGTAAACAAAAATGATGATACTGCAGGTAACAATGAGGAGGAGAAAGTTAAATTGAGAGTTTAGGAAAGTTCATTGAATTGTTGTATTCCTGATTATCATGGATAAAGGGGTAGCATCTTAAAATAGTAACGAGAAATGTTTTTGAAGGGTTGCCTTATGAACTTCAAGACTATGTCGAAGACACATCGGAATATCTAGCTCCTCAGGAAGGAAATTTTGTCTACAAGTTGTTTAGCCTGCAAGACCTGCTGTTACTTGTGCGATGCAGTGTCCAAAGGACAGAGACAAGACCACGTTCTAAAAAACGGAAGAAGATCCGAAGAGTAAGTTATTTGGGGAGTTAGGATGTGGCAGTGTAAGTAGATAATAAGCAAATGTTAAGCAAGTAGTTCTTACAAAGTTTAGTTTAAGTTGATAGCTCTTAGAGTCTTTATTTCCAGGTGAATTTTTTTTTTTTTTAGTAAAATATGAAGTCAGTTCTAATAAGAGAAAGTATTTAAAGGTACACTGTCTTCATGAATGCTGGCAACATCCATGCATACTCCATATAAACTTGAGGAACTGCATCATGATAGATTAGACCACACTGGTTCTCACAAACTTTTTTTTTTTTTTAATGTGAACTTGGGTTCCTGGTATCACCTATGAGCTTCTTTCTTCTAAAGAAGTTTTCCTTTTACAAAGATGAGCACTCATGAGCACTTGAAGCATTTCAGGGTTGCTAGAGTGCCAAGTCTCCTATTTTCTTTTTCTCTGTTGCTTCTTAATGGGTTTGATATAAAGATTTTACTCAGTAAGATAAGTAAATAATTGCTACAGTTTTACTTATGTGATATTGAAGTTCTCTTTTAAGTAATTTGTGTAACTAATAAATTCTGGTAAATAAAGAAAAGCTTTTATGTTATAACTGATTAAGAAGTATTGAAACATCTCTAATTTTTTCTTAAGAGAATTTAAAAATAAACATATATGTATATGTGTACACAGGTGGTGGTCAGAGGACAACTTGTAGGAGTTGGTTCTTTCATACCATGTGGATTCTAAGAATTGAACTCAGGTTATCAGGCTTGGTGACAGGCATATTTACCCCTGAATCATGTCACCAGCCCAAGAGAAATTTTTTAATTTTGTGCTTTTTTTGGTAAAAATTTTGTTCTTTTGCTGGGCATGGTGGTGCACTCCTTTAATCCTAGTACTCAGGAGGCAGAGACAGGCGGATCTTTGTGAGTTCAGGGCCACCCTGGTCTACAGAGTGAGTTCCAGGACAGCTAGGGCTACAGGGAGACCCTGTCTCGAAAGACAGAAAAAAAAATGTTCTTTTACTATTTAAATCACTGCTGTTAGAGTCATCCTTGACCACTTAGAGTGTCAGTGTATTTTCAGGCTTGGGTTCAGATGAATCAAGAATAGTGATGTTGTTCCTAGTGCTGAGAAGGTGGAGACAGGCAGGCCCCTGGGCTTGCTGGACAGCCAGCCTAGCCTACTTGATGAGTTCCAGGCCAGTAAGAGACTCTGTCTCAAAAAAGGTGAGTAGTGCCTGAAAAAGGATACAAAAGGTTGTCCTCCAGCCTCTGTACACAGTGATGCTGATTATGACCTCATGTTAAATAAGAACTGGAAAAAAGGAAGAGACATGCCAACCCTTATACGTGACTAGTAAGTAACAGCAATGTGGAGGACTGACCACAATGAGAATCTTCAGGGCCAGCCCATCTGGATCTCACACATATGCTTTGTACCTCAGAATCCAAAGGACCTAGCTGAACTTTTGCTTGATGACATTTTTTTTTATCCTTTGTTAAGTAGAAGGAGGATTATGAGTAAATCATTAAAATTTATAATCAATTTCCAATTCTTTTTATAATTTAGTCTTCATCAATGGTTCAAAGTTGAAACTTTAGAAACTGGTATAAATAAAAAGTATGAGCGGGACTGGAGAGATGGCTCATCAGTTAAGATTTGGTTCCCAACAAGCAATGGTAGCTTACAAACTGTTGGTAGGGGCACTTCCAATGGCTCTGATGCCCTCTTCTGGCCTTGTAGGGCATTGTATGAACAAGATTCACTTACATATATGCAGGCAAAACGCTCATACACATAAACAAATAAATCCAAAAACATTTTTAAAAAAAATGCATTCAGAGGCTAGAGAGATGGTGTAGTGGTTAAGAACATTTGGGATTCTTCTAGAGGACCTGGGTTCAATTCCCAGCACCTACATGGCAGCTCACAACCATTCATAACTCCAGTTCCAGGGCATCAGACTCCCTCTTCTGGCTTCCACAGGCATTGCATGACATAAGTGCACATATACAGGAGCACTTAAACACCACACGCAGGCGATACATGAGTATACACATAAAAATAATTAAAAATTTGAAAAGGATGCATCCTCATCAATACTTCTTACATAAGAACCAGCTTGTTTCCACAAGCCTTTCAAATACTTAGAAGTATCTTAACCTCTAGTTTTCTTTTTTTTTTTTTTTTTTTTTTTTTTTTTTTTTTTTTTTTTTGAAATAAAAGGATTATTTTATTGTGTTGCTTAGATTCTTTGGAATGAAAAAAAAATCGGTATGGCTTGATTTTCTTTTTTTTTTAAAATCTTAGCTCTTTTTTTTTTTTAAATTTTTATTGATGAGTGTTGTGGCATTTTAAGTACATCATTCCAATTCAGATCAGGCATATTTCTCCTTTCCCCCCCCCCCACCCCACCCCCACTCCAGATTCATGTTATTCTGCATAACTGTCCTGCATCTTTCAGGTTTTTTTTTTTTTTCATTTTTTATTTTTTATTTTTTTATTTTTTTTTTTTAATTTTTTATGTGATGGTTTGGTGCATTTTATACATCATTTTCCAATTCACGCTCAGGCATTTTCCCTTTCCCTTCCCCCCCCACCCACCCCATCCCAGATACATGTATTCTGCCATATAGGTCCTGCCATCTTTAAGGTTTTTTTTTTTCAAAGAAACCTCATCTCTGCTTTGTTTCTCCTTAATTCCTCAGTTCTATGCTATTGTTGAGATTTTATTTCCTTGATAAAATATGCTTTAATAATCCCAGCACTTAGGATCCTGAGGCAAGAGGATTGTTGTAAGTTTGAGACCTCCCTGGTCTGCAGAATGAGTTTTAGGCCATCCTGGACTTCAGAGTAGGTTCCTGTCTTAAAAAGCCAGCCCAGCTTTCCTACCTCAGACTTGCAGTTCTGTGCTCCCATTCCTAAGACTTCTGGGAACCTGCCGTCCTAGGGATCCTTTCCTATCCCAGATCTTCGATTTCCTCCAGACTTGGTGGGATTAATGTCCGAATCTCTTCAGCTTCTCACCGAAGAGAAGCCTTTCTTATACAGCGATGGTGATTATATCACAGGAAACCAAGTGGGCCAACACTGCAGAACAAGGGCTGCAGCGTGGATATCCTGAGTAGGACACCTATATCAAACTCCCGCCCTCCCGAAAGCTCAGTGGTGTTGTGGAAGAGGGTTTGGAAGAGTGTAAGACCAAAGGTAGAGGTGACCACAAGGAAAGGTTTTCCCCAGAAATTGGCTGAGAAGTTACTTCATAGATATGAAAAACAGTTTACTCTGGACATGGATCGGCGCACAGCCTATTAAAATGCCAGCACTGGGAGCAGAAAAGTCAACGGCAGATCTTCTAGGTCTAAGGCAGTAGTGAGTTCCAGGCCACGTGGGGCTACGGGGGAACCCCTGTCTCAAAAAGACCAAAAAAAAAAAAAAAACACACAAAAACATAAACCCCAGCAGTGCTGACACCATGCACAAGTCCCATGCAAGCTCAAACCAAACAAAATCCAAGCTTTAGACATGAGCAAGTAGGTAAGAAACCCCAGCCCTACATGAGAAACTATTGGCAATTGACGACTGTTAGGAGGGGGAAGAGTTGGTCTCTTTCAAGGGTGTGTTGGTTGGTTAACCAGGCCACACTGGAGGATATTTGGGGATACAAACTAAGACTGCAAGCCACACGCGCACGTGAGCACACACACACACACACACACAATTTGTCAGGGAGCACTAAGGGGAGCTGTGATAGGGAAGGGGATCTAAATGTGTATACAGTGTACGGAAATTGCAAAAAGTTAATGAAAAAAGGCAAGTGAGAGGGAGCAAACCAAATAAAATAAAGCACATCAGAAGAGAACTTAAACAGCAGCAGTTTTCAGTGCTGGAGTGAAAAGGCTAATTTTAGGAACATAAGACAAACCTGGGTTTTACTAAGTTCTGTGTGTTATGAAATCCAGACAAAGTAGCTGCGTGATTAGATACTCTCTCTTACTCCATATCCTAAGTGCTATATTTTAAAATGGATAAAAATTTTAGATTGATTTATTTAAAGTCCATTTTGGTTAAAAAAGAAAAAAGATTCTTAAAGTTGCAAGACATTAGGAAGACTAGAAGTTTCTTGGTGGTATTGATAAGAAAATACTGCCTATGAACTCTGTGGAGGAATGTGAGGGTTTAAGGCTTGTGTAAAAATCGGCCAAGAGAAGCTTTCCTGTGGGGAGCATACACTTGGAGCCATCTATCAAGGGAAGAGGAAATAATGAACTTGTACATTATTGAAACCTTGATTTTGAATTTTCTTTTCAATTGTGGCTATTAAGGAAGGATAAAATATCCAGGTCTTTCCCATGGCTTCCTAGAGATGGCAGTAGAATACATACGTAAGTTAAAACTAGACTTAGTTATATATCAAAGAAAAGCCACCAAATATCTGCGTTATTCAGTATACCTTCCATGAATGAATGGTTAACTCAAGAATCCAGTTATGATCCAGAAAGGTGATCATCTTTTTTTTTTTTCAGTTATTCTTTCCCAAATCTTCCATAATCAACTTTTTTTTTTTTTCTTTTTTTAAAGATAGGGTCTCCCTGCAGCACCAGCTGGACTGGAACTTATTATGTAGACCAGGCTGGCCTTGAATTCAAAGAGATCTTCTTGCCTTTGTCTTCCTAGTGCTGGAATTAAAGGTGTATGCCACCATGTCTGGCCCAGCTGTGTCTTTAAGCAAATTTCTCTGCCCTCTGACATGAGGCTTGGGCTTGTTATTGTTGTGGGAGTGGGTGGGTGGGCATGCACATAACACAGAGGCCTGCAGGAAAACCAAGAAGATGCTTTAGGGTCCTTACTACTCACAAAATGGTCCTTGGAACCATTGTGATTAGCTTCTTAAAAAATGCAAAACTTTAATTACCATCCCAAAGTCTATACTATAACAAGATTACATTTTAGGAATCACTGTTGTGGGATCTTATAAAATTCAAAAGTAGTCACATGAGCCACATTTTCATATATCAGTGACAGAAATATTGCTCTATTTAAATTGTTCTTACATCTATAAATGGCAGCACCTTGGTTTAATTTTAAAATTACTAACTAGCTATCTCATTTAAATAACTTTAAATCTTGTGGTTTTTTTCCTTCTGTAGCTGTAAATGGAGAGCATCTTGTTTAGAGTACACTTTTCAACCTGGGGATGTACTATATAGAGCAATTAGGATACATATGACCCTGGATTTAATCTCTAGTATCACCAAAAAAAAAAAGAAATTAATGAAGTTTGTATTGACAGAAGATAACATGACCACTGTTTTACTTCACAAGTAGGTTTTTGCTTGCAAAGCTATAGTTATTTTGCCCAGTCTCTTTAGTGCTCTGAACAGTAAGCTCTGGATGAGTAAGTTGTCGGGTGGTTACTGTTTGGAATAAGATAACCACATGCACAGGTGTTCCTGCAGGTCTTAATGCTCATTCATTTGTAGAAAGAGGATCAGCTGTTCAGAGTAGTTGAGCTTAACACAATGTGACTGAAGGGGAAAAAAAAAATTACTCCTTTTTCTTTTCCTTTTGAGAAGTATTAGTATACATTACAGTTAGCTCTGAACCTAAACAGTTACATATAATAGACTCTGATCCAAAGATTCTGCTGTCAGTCATACTCATGACAGAAATGAAACATAAATGGGGGAACTGTGTCCATTTGTATTAGAAGGGTGGTGTTGAGGGACTTTATGGAGTATCTGTCCTACACCTCTGTGTACTTATTATGATAAAGTATACATTCTTTGCTTGTGGCACATCTTGCTCTGGTTCTTATTTCTTAACGTTAAACTCCTTCCTTTCCCTCTCCAAAAATCTAACATCTTCCTTATCCACCTCTTACCTGAATCTACCAAAGGTTTCTCTACCCCTCAGGTGCAAACATAACCGTATCCTTCTGTAAAAATCCTACTCTGTATGAAAAGACAAAATTACATTATCTGCAAGCTGCAGTGCTATATAGGCAAATATTTTCTATTAATAGTAAATTAATGGAGCTTTGACAAAGTATAATTTTGAATTACAGCAATTTCCAGTGTATGTACTACCCAAAGTAGAGTATCAAGGTTGTTATGGAGTTGAAGCTCTGACTGAAAGTGAGCTTTGTCGCTTCTGGACTGAGAGTTTACTGCATTCTAACTGCTCATTTTATGTTGGTAAGTATTCAGAAGTCTTTGTTTTTCCTTAATTCCCTTGTAAATCCACTTGAACCCCATTGCAGAAACTTGCATTTTGTAGTTTTTGTTTTCCAGTGGCTGATCTGTTAGCCCCACGCCTCCTCTAGAGTTAAGCACAATGGGAGCTAGTGGGGTCTGGTGTTCATTCTCCCCTCTTGCTCTTTATCTCTTTAGCTATTCATGTTTCCACATGATTGCTTATTTTTTAAAATACACATTTGGGGGCTGGATAGATGGCCTAGAGGTTAAGAGCACTGACTGCTCTTGCAGAGGACCCGGGTTTGATCCCCAGCACCCACATGGTGGCTGAGAGCCATCTTTAACTCCAGTTCCAGGGGAATCTGACACCCTCTTCTGATCTCTGTAGCATTGCACAACACGGGTGCACAGACCTACATGCAGACAGTATATTCATACACATACAAAAATAAAATTAAAAAAAATAAAATACACATTTGACAGTAAATTTGACTAACAATACAGATGTGCTAACACTTTTAAAAGTACTAATTGGTATGCTGTTTAATTGATTCATATTACATCTCACAATTACAATGACACTGTCTTAGAAATCTCATCTTGAAATAACTTTTAACTTTATTTTGATTTTGGTGTTGTGAACCAGGAGGGAATTAGCAGGGCTTTGAATGACATTGCTTGGGTTCATGTATAGTTGACATGTCTTACATGGTAAGAACATGAGGTCAGTATTGATATTGTTCCCTTGCACTGGAATGCTGAGTTCTGTGCCTCTCCCATCATTCTATCTCAGTCTCTGTGCACCAACATGAGCTGTTCCCTGTCTTTTCCTTTTGATCTCTAAATGCATCTTTTACCTGTCACTTGTCACTTCCTACTTTATTGTTTTTTCCTTTACTTATCCCTGTTCCTGATAAACAAGTAGTTTGAAGTCATGGCCTGATGAAGCTTTGTATTTTTTTTATAAAGAAATTTTATTTTTCTGAACAGGACTATTTTTTTATTTGATGTTTAAAAATTAATTTTTTATTTATTTCTGTATGTGTATGAATGTACTGTCTGCATGCAAGTCTGTGCACCCGTGTCGTGCAATGCCGTGGAGTTCAGAAGAGGGTCTCGGATTCCCCTGGAACTGGAGTTCTCCTGGAATTGGAGCTTCAGACAGTTCTCGGCTGCCGTGTGGGTGCTGGGGATCAAACCCGGGTCCTCTGTAAGAGTGGTCGGCACTCTTAACCGCTAGGCCATCTCTCCAGCCCCTGATTTTTTTTTTAAACAATAGTAAAAACCAATTTGCAAGCAGCTATGCCCAAACCCACACAGCCCAAGGCTTCCACCATCCAGCTGGAGAGGTTCATATGTACAATCATATTGATCAAATAAGTGTCCAGTCTATATTGCTGTAGTCTCACAATTCACCCCAATCACAGCAGCATTCTATCACGTCCTCTCTTCCACAGATTGTTCCTTAGGCTTTAGAAAAGGGGCACAAGTGGGCAAGAAGCAAATCAGTCTACTTTCTCTGGAGATGTCGTTTTAGACTCTGATCAGCTCAGGCTGTTTCCCTTCATGGATTGGCAGTTTATCCAGAAATACCCTTTCAATCCTACTAATGAAGCACAGGCAATTAGATATACAGGCATTTAAATAGTACTAATTATTATGGTAGGTTACTTTGGTATAGACACAGATGTTTGGATGGTATGCTAATCCATGAACTATAGTTTTTCTGTGAAAGATGACAAGGTCTTATTGTGGCTTATAACATCTCCTAACCACTAGAGGACATAAGCTTGTGGCATCAGCCATGAATTATTCCTCCAAGGAGAGAGCTACTAGCCAATTAGATTTGTGATATACAGACATGGCTGCCACTGTTGCAGAGTATTTCTAGGCCGGTGAGGTATAGCTGATGCTGACAGAGGAGTCTTGCTTGACTCAAGGAGACCAATATTTGCTTTATTGATTTAGTGGCCTTTGGTAACACTATCTGGCATTCCAGAGACCAACTGTACACTTGCAAGTGTGGTCTCAATACATCTTTCCCATGCTTACACCAGGTCTTCAACAGCAGGGCCTTACCACTTCTCTTCTTGCAGGTATCCCAGTTTTCAGGCAAGAAGCCTTTACCTTTTGGGGGGCTTGGGTTCCCTGGACAACATCTTGGCAGAATAATCCATTGCTGATATCAGAGCTCTCCTGTATTAATATATTTTGCTTAATTGCACAGCTTATAAAGACTTTAGTATTATACTTGGCTCTGAATAGAGAATAATCCTTTCACAGTTCCTATGTCTATTAGTCAANGCGTAAAACGCGCTCCCCTCTTGGGACCCAGCACGGTTCCCCCACAGGCTTGCACAAAAGGGACAGGAGGAGGAACACCCACATGAATAAGCAAAAAGATAGAAATAAAAACGAAAAAATCCAAAAAACAAAAAAAAAAAAAAAAAAAAAAAAAAATAGAAAGCAGTTATACCGGTTTTTTAAGAGATTACCTCTATAACAATCGACTCTAATTTACAGTTAGGGAATGACTTCATTACCATCATGAGTTTCTTTGTTCTATGAAAAGGAGGTAAGAAAGTCTCTCATATTAAAACTTTGTGGCACCTGGAAGGTAAAGTTCATTAGGACTCATTATAAACAGTTGTTACAAATAGGATCCACAGAGATGTTTGATGCCTATAGCAGTCTGAGGCTTTTCTTTCTTTTAATGTTTAGATGGGCCAACTTCTCTGCTGGAACAGGACCTGGGTCTTTGTTTCTACTGTGCCTTCAGGGAACACTGATGCTGCTAGTGTAGGCGGGTCTCTATGAGTTCAAGGTCAGCCTGGTCTACAGAGTGAGTTCCAGGCCAGCTGGGGCTACAGGGAGACCCTGTCTGAAAAACACCAAAAAAATAAAAGAAAAAAGAAAGAAAGAGAGGAAGAGAGAGAGAAGAGAGAGAGAATGTATTAGAGTATTAGAGTATTCTCATCATCACTTCTGTATCCACTGTCCAATCCTCTAACACATAGTTATATATAACAGCCCTCACTTTGTAGGATATGAGCACAGATTTCAGTTATGGCAGTATATTTAGAGTAGGAAATTGCATATGAACGTTGCTGCTGGCTCCTCTGTCCACTAATCACTGTGCAGATTATAGACACATAATTAATGACTTCCCTTTCAGTTTGTCTGATTGGTCACTGTGCACCTGTCACTGAGTTCATATGCAGAAACCAGACGTACAGCATGTTGCCTCCTTGGCTCCCAGTGATATGCCCATTTGAGATGTTATAAAAGTAGATGATGAAAACAAGGAATTAGTCTACAGAAGAAACAGCCAACAGTGGGAGTATTGACACTGTCATTCTTCAAAAGACTTGAGATTTGTAGAGGAACTGACATAAATGAGTTCAGTGGTCCTGACATGAAAGGCAAAGTGACACCAGCATAAGATTTTATATTAAAGGAACTCTTGGAGATACTTCATGACAGAGCACAAAGGAGGTAATATGATCCTAACTTGGGCAGGACTATGACAGTTACAAGAGTGTGGAAAAGATCCTTGCTCCCTGTCAGGAGCTGTCTAAGAAAGCACTGAGCACTGTTCAGACTACTTTGGTAAGGTTTTTATTAAAACATAAAATAGTTTTATGTTTTTATTGTTTTGAGTTAAGTATACTTTATGATAAGTACATATTTTACTACTTTTCATATCTAAATACAATTGGAGAATTTGTTCTGACAAAAAATATAAAGGTGGTAAAATAATTGTAACTTTCCTATTATTAATACATGATTTCAGCCTGTATCATTTTTCTGAACCTGTACTGCATATAGAGCTAGAACAACCTGTATGTATGAATTATGTATAAATGAATCCATATCTGTAAAGGCTTTATGTTTATTATCTAAAGTAGTGTCCCCAACTATGACATATCTTAAAAGTATTTGTACAGTACCATGTGATTTATAAAATAGATTAGTAGTGACTGAAGAACTATAACCAGAGCTTTTGCCATCTCAAACCTGGCTCAAGTGCCCCATGAGCTAAGGAGGCAACTATCTCAGGTGTATATAGAACTCATTTGAGGCCCCAGGTTAGAAAGGGCTTGTGTTGGGAGTCACTGTCTCCCTGAGGAAGGAGGGCCTCATAACATTTAGTATATTATTTTTGATAGACTATGGATACTATAATATATATTTTTATCATTGAACTTATTTTAAAACATAAAATCTGTCTCAAAGACTTATTTTGTAAACATCTAATATTATTTCACTTAATGTCCTCCTTTTATAGCTAACAATTAAAATGTCTTTATTATTAGAAATGTCATTGTATAATGAGCACTAGAAATTCAGAGGCGAAACAAAAACAGCATAAGAAAGAACAAGTGGGTGTGAAAACAGATGGATATGTTGTCTTAGAAGGAAAATATCTGGTAAAAATGTTTCTAATTAAATTCTTAGAATATAAAGCAAATGAGATTAAAGTAGGCTAAATATGAACATGAAATATTATACCATATGCAATTTTTGCTTTCCCAATAATTGATACCAACTTTCTAAGTAATTTGTTTTAATAACAAAATATTATTAGTTAAAAATTTAAATCTGAACCAGTGTTTTCAGCATTGATGGGCATTACTCTGATGCTGGGAGTGTTTTAGCCATTGTACAGTAGTATGGCTTTCCTGTGGAATTTAGCACCTTTACCTCACAATACCTTCTCTGTCTCTCTTCACTGGTGCATTACACCACCTCGGTGTGTCTCAACTTGTTTTGTTTAGAATATACACATCTTTACAACTAAAGTGTTATGTTGAGCATATATTGACTTTTTAGAATTCTAGATCTAGCCTAGGCATGTAAGAAAATAAAACTTTGAGTAGGAGTTTAATTTTGTTCTTCTACAAGTGGTGATCAAGTTTTGCCAGCACCATTTGCTGAAGATGCTATCCTTCCGCCATTGAGCTTTTTTTTTTGCCCCTTTGTCAAATATGAGGTGGCTGAAATTGTATGAGCTCAAGTTTGGATCTTCAATTTTGTTCCATTGGTCAACGGGTCTGTTTTTGTGCCAGTAACCAGGCTGTCTTTATGACTATGGACTATGGCCCTGTAATATAGCTTGAAGTCTAGTAAAGCAATCTCCTCTCTGCCTCCCCCCCCCCCCATTGCACTTTTCACTCAGTGTTGCTTTAGCTATTTGGGGTCTTTTGTTTTTCTGTATGAATTTAAGGATTTTTTTTCTAAGTCTGTGAAGAAACTCATGGGGATTTTGATTGGGATTGAGTTGAATCTGTATATCAATTTGGGTAAAGTGGATATTTTTGCTATATTAATTTTTCCAATCCATGAGCATGGGAGGTCTTTCCATCTTTTGATGTCATTTTCAATCTCCTTTAGGGGTTTAAAATTTTTGTTGTAGAGATCTTTGGTATCTAGACGAACAAAAGTAAATCCCTAACTCTCACCTTGTACAAAAATCAACTCCAAATGGATAAACGGTCTCAACGTGAAGCCTGAAACCCTGAAGGTGATAGAAGAAAAAGTTGGCAACAACCTACAAGACATAGGCATAGGAAAAGACTTTCTAAAGCAGACAGCAGCTGTGCAGGAAATAAGGTCAACAGTTGACAAACTCAAAAGCTTCTGTACAGCAAAAGAAACAATCAAGAAAGTGAAGAGAAAACCCACAGAGTGGGAGGAAATCTTCACCAGTGTTATATCTCACAGAGCATTAACATCCAGAATATATAGACTACTCAAAAAACAAAGAAGAAAACAAATGACCTACTCAAAAGATGGAGTAAAGAGCTGAACAGAGACTTCACCAGTGAGGAAGTAAAGATGGCAGAGAAACATCTTTAAAAGTGTTCAACATCATTAATAATTAAGGAAATGCAAATTCAAACCACTTTCAGATATCTCACTCCGATAGGACTGGCTAAGATCAAGAAAACAAGAAACAAAATGCTGGAGAGGTTTATGTAGACTTGTATAACTATTATGGAAAACAGTGTGGAGAACCCTTAAAAGACTCAAAATGAGCTACCACCTGACCCAGCCATACTACTCCTGTGTATATACCCACAAGACTCATCCTATCACAGAGACACATGCACATTTATGTTTATTGCAGCTCTCTTCACAATAGTGAAAAGTTGGAACCAACCCAAATGCCCCTCGACAGATGAGTGGATGACAAAAATGTGGTACATCTACACAATGGAGTTCTATTCGGCAGTAAAGAAAGGTGACATCATGAACTTTGCAGGTAAATGGATGGAACTCGAAGCCATTATGCTAAGTGAAGTAACACGGACCCAGAAAAACAAATGGGGAATGGTTTCCCTCATTTATTGATACTAGCACCAAATCCCCAATTGAAAGGCAAGCTGGGGGCTGGAGAGATGGCCTAGCAGTTAAGAGCACCGACTGCTCTTGCAGAAGACCCAGGTTCGATCCCCAGTGCCCACATGGTGGCTGAGAACCGTCTTTAACTCCAGTCCAGTTCCAGGGGAATCCGCCGCCCTCTTCTGGGTGCACAAACCTACATGCAGACAGTACATTCATACACATAAAAAATAAATAAAAATAAATAAAAGGCAAGCTGAACAACATAATTGTTAAATTTCTTTTCATCTGAAGGCAACTGTGTTGTTATAATAAAAATCTCTTAACAGGCTCTAGAATCAAACTACACTTGTTTTCAGACTCTGTAATTACTGTATATGGGTGGAAGGTATGTATTAATATTTTAGAGTAATATAAAATTAAAGGGGGAAAATGTGAAAAATTTAAGATAGCATTTGAACACATATGTATCAAAATTATGACCTCTGGGAATAAACTGGGGTGGGGGGGAGGGACAAGGAGGAGGGATGTATCCAAATTGGACTGAAAAATGATGTATGAAATATACAAAATGCTTTTACTTCTATGAGCATGTGTCCAATGGAATTCCTGAACTTTGCAGGTAAATGGATGGAACTAGAAGATATTATGCTAAGTGAAGTATCACAGTCCCAGAAAAACAAACAACGAATGGTATCCATCATCTGTGGATGCTAGTGCCAAGTACCTCGTTGTAAGGCAAACTGAGCAACGTTAATGTTATATTCCTCTTTACCTAAAAGCATCTGTGCTTTATAATGTGAATCCCTTAATTTGTTCTAGAATTACCTACCACTTATTTTCAGACTTTGTAAACTTGGTATATGGGTGGAGGGTATGTATGCATATTTTAGAGTAATATAAAATTAAAAGGGAAAATGTGAATACTGAAATATGATTTGGAAATAACATACAGTTTATTTTCAGAAAACATAATTTTAGCATAGGTGAGTCATATATATATGTGTGTATATATATACATATATATATATATATATATATATATGCATATATTGAAGCAATACAAGTTTAGGGAATAACACAACCAAAAGAAAGTGGGAAAAAAAAACAGCTAAACAGTGAAGTTCTCTCCAAAACAATAAATCCGTCTGTTTTGAAAAAACTTTGGAAAGACCAGAAAAGATTCAAGACATGTATGGCAGAATGCATGAACGTGGCCAGAATGCATAACTGGGTGGGGTGGGGTGGGGGGGGGGGCATGGAAAAGGAAATAGTCTAAATGTGGACTGAGAAATGGATGTATCAGCAAAACATTTAATAACAATAAAAAATGCAAAAAAATAAAGACTATGGAGTAGATGCTTTTACATGTGATGTTTTAAGTCAGTTTTTTTTTTTTTTTTTTTTTTTTTTGTTTTTTTTTTTTTGGTCTTTTCGAGACAGGGACTCCCTGTAGCCCCAGCTGTCCTGGAACTCACTCTGTAGACCAGGCTGGCCTTGAACTCACAAAGATCCGCCTGCCTCTGCCTCCCAAGTGCTAGGATTAAAGGCGTGCGCCACCACGCCTGGCAATAAGTCAGTTTTATAAATAATTTTTGTATGTGTCTTAGAGATTTATTGAGCATGCCCATTCCACAGATTTGACTTTTAACTGCTTATTTTAATAATGAATACATATTTCTCTTTAAAAACATGGAAATGCAACTTTAGTGGGAATTGGAAGTACCAATATTAAATAGTTTTTATTCTAAATTATAGGCTTAGGGACAAGAATAATAATCCTCTTTGGTGTGGACATGTGAGCCAGCAAATGTTTTAGAATGGATATATATCTCATAATCTAAATTTTTTTGGTTTTTTGTCTTTTTAAGACAGGGTCTCCCTGTAGCCCCAGCTGTCCTGGAACTCGCTCTATAAACCAGACTGGCCTTGAACTCACAAAGATTCACCTGCCTCTGCCTCCCAAGTACTAGGATTAAAGGTGTGTGCCACCACACCCGGCTTCATAATCTAAATTTTATGTCATTTTAAATTATAGCTTTACTTGATAATTAATGAAATTTGTTTCTCTTTTTAGAATCCAAAATTCTTTTGTAGTTACTAAAATTTTGTAAAAACATTTTTATGGAGACTAGATCACTTGGTTTTATTTGTTTGTTTGTTTGGTTAGGTATTTTTAAGTACCATAATTTTTTTTTTAATTTCTATATTTTCTTTTAGGACATATTGATGTATTTACTTCAAAGCTTTTCCTGCTAGAAGAAATTACCTCCGAAGAATTAAAAGAAAAACTTTCAGCACTCAAGTAAGAAAGCTCCTTATGATGGGGATTGAAAAGACTTGTTTATATTAATGTAATGCGGTATGGTCACTGATTTTCCTTTAGCTCTAAATTTTGATTCTGTTTAGTTAATTTATTTTCAGGACTTTATCGTTTTAGACATTAAGGCTCCTATAATCCACTTTACATTGTCTTCATCCTCAAAGAAACAATGCTGATAGCACCAGTCTTTCTACTTAAGACTAAGGAGGCTAGAGCCATACAGGATCTAATGCCTTGAAGTCCATGGTAGTAAACATTTGAGCCCTAGATGGAGAAGGTGAAGGGGAAGGATGATGTAGCCATAGTCTATCAACCCTTGGGATTGTGTACCTGATTGGATAGCCTAACTTCTATTTTTTTTAATTTTTTATGTGTATGAATGTATTGCTTGCATGAACACAAGTGCACCCATGTCGTGCAATGCCCATTGAAGGTCAGAAGAGGGTGTTGGATCTCCCAGAACTGGAGTTAGGATAGTTGTTTGCCACCATGTGGGTGCTGGGAATTGAACCTGGGTCCTCTGCAAGAGTAGCCAAGTGCTTTTAACTGCTGAGCCATCTCTCCACCCCCAATATTTTTTAAATGATATGTTTCTTTTTTTTTCTTTATTATTTTTTTATGTGTATGAGTGTACTGTCTGCATGTAGGTTGGTGCACCTGTGTTGTGCAATGCCGTGGAGGTCAGAAGAGGGCATCAGATTCCCCTGGAACTGGAGTTAAAGACTAGCTGCCATGTGGGGGCTGGGAATCAAACCTCTGCAAGAGCAGTCGGTGCTCGTAACCGCTGAGCCATCTCTCCAGCCCCAAATGATATGTTTCTAACTATCCCAACATAGAGCTAAGTACTTTATCAGTGTGAAAGGAAATTAAGAAATGATAAAACTCAGTAAATGTTGTCTCCTCCAAATAACAATGCATTTAATGGTGTTATTCAGAGTAAATTTTTTCATTTTCTAGTGTTTGTTTTCAGTTTATTTTCACATCTGTTGGTTTGTTTTTTTTTTTGTTGTTGTTGTTTATAGGATTTCAAGTTTATTTAACATTCTCCAGCATGTTCTAAAGAAATTATGTAGGTAAGTATTTGGGAGAATTTTGCATAGATGTCTGATTTTCTTTATTGAAATTTAGTAGAAACTTTTATAGCTAGAAAAACTAGAAATGGGAAAATTAAAGTTCTAAAAATGTGAGTGAAAAGGTAATCTAAAAATGTGTCTGACTGTGCTGAAGCGCAGATATGCTCATCTTCATCCTTTCGCTCTTCTTGCCAACTGCTTAGAGCCTTGCTGGGTAGCCCAGGCTGATCCACCTCTCAAACCTAGGATATATGGTCTGTGATTTTCTTAAAATCTCACTATTTGAAATGTTACTGAGTCTTTCTACCAAATAATTATTTCATTATGTGAAAGTGATTGAGGTAAGAAAAGCCTCCCCAGGTGGTAATAGTAATTTTCCCAGACGTCCTTTGGCAATACCTGTTTCTTCTGAGGTTAAATAGTTAATGAAAATTAAACTAGTTATGGTTTTTGCAGAAAGATCTATGTAACTAAGGTTGATTAATCTTTATTTTAATAATGAGAAACAAAGCTGTTCTCTTTGCCTCTGTGATCTAGAAGAGAAAGCACAGTCTACCTTACAACTTTCTAAAATGGAAAGAAAGATGATTAGCCATCACCAGTTACTTCAATGGTAGAAGATTGTGGTTAAGGTTGTGACCTGTGTGAAGCTGAACTGCTCTAGCAAAGCCCACTCTACTCATAACTGTGGGCAGATTGCTTAGCAGCTCTGATTTGTTCACTTATGCCCAATTTAGAGTTAATGTTATGCCTTGAAAGCTTCTTGTAGAGAATTTAATGAGAAAGTGGATGTGAGGCAGTAGAGCAGCAGTTGCCTCATGGTAACCTTACAGTTACTGTAACAACCAGCTGTTGTTCCCATGTTCTCACAGTTACCGTAGCAGCCAGCTGTTGTTCCCATGTTCTCACAGTTACCGTAGCAGCCAGCTGTTGTTCCCGTGTTCTCACAGTTACTGTAACAGCCAGCTGTTGTTCCCATGTTCTCACAGTTACTATAGCAGCCAGCTGTTGTTCCCGTGTTCTCACAGTCACCGTAGCAGCCAGCTGTTGTTCCCGTGTTCTCACAGTTACCGTAGCAGCCAGCTGTGTTCCCGTGTTCTCAAAGTAACCGTAGCAGCCAGCTGTTGTTCCCGTGTTCTCACAGTTACCGTAGCAGCCAGCTGTTGTTCCCGTGTTCTCACAGTTACCGTAGCAGCCAGTGTTGTTCCCGTGTTCTCACAGTTACCGTAGCAGCCAGCTGTTGTTCCCGTGTTCTCAGTTACCGTAGCAGCCAGCTGTTGTTCCCATGTTCTCACAGTTACTGTAGCAGCCAGCTGTTGTTCCCGTGTTCTCACAGTTACTGTAGCAGCCAGCTGTTGTTCCTGTGTTCTCAGTTACTGTAACAGCCAGCTGTTGTTCCCGTGTTCTCAGTTACCGTAGCAGCCAGCTGATGTTCCCGTGTTCTCACAGTTACCGTAGCAGCCAGCTGTTGTTCCTGTGTTCTCACAGTTACTGTAGCAGCCAGCTGTTATTCCCGTGTTCTCACAGTTACCGTAGCAGCCAGCTGTTGTTCCCATGTTCTCACAGTTACTGTAGCAGCCAGCTGTTGTTCCCATGTTCTCACAGTTACTGTAGCAGCTAGCTGTTGTTCCCGTGTTCTTATAGGGTTGTTCCACTGTCTGCCTTTGACACTGTATTTTTTTCTCAATTTTTTATTGAGCTTTTTGTACATACAATATTTCTTAATCGAATTTAGACCCCTTCCCCTATTCCCTGTCTTCCGCTCTCCCCTGCTCTCCCACCAGAACTCATGCATTCTGCTATACATGTTAAGTCCTGTCTTGCATCTTTTTCTCAATCTTATTTAACTCTTTCAATGCAGAAGTTTACTGTTTTGGTCTGATCTTTGAATGAGTCTTTTTTTTTTCTTTTGGTATTTTTGAGACAGGGTCTCCCTTTAGTCCCAGATGGCCTTGAACTCACAGACATCCACCTGCTTCTGCCTCACAAGTGCTGGGATTAAAGGTGTGTGCCACCACTCCAGCTGTTCTGTTTAATTTTATATTTCTCCAAAATATACATCTATATACTCGTTTTTTCTTATATACAAAGTCTGAAAATAAACTATAGGTTAATTCCAAAACACATTTATGGATTCACAGTTTTAACAGTAAACTTGCATGCAGGTAAAAAGACATTTAACCTTAACATTCCTAAATTACATAGCATGTTGATCAGTATGTTTTGATGTGCATTTATTTATTTATTTAAATATGGAATGCTTCACGAATTTGCGTGTCATCTTTGCACAGGGGCAATGCTAATTTTCTCTGTATTGTTCCAATTTTAGTATATGTGCTGCTAAAGTGAGCACTTGATGTGCTTTTATAAAAGAGCTTTATTCTTTCTCATAAATCTTAGGACTGAGGAAAATAGAGAAAATAAACTTCGAGTTATATCTATAGTAATATAGTCAATTTGGGTATTATTTTTACTAACAAATTACCCACTTTGACTTACATATACGGATTTGGTGCTACGATCCACAAATGAGGGACATCATAATTGGTTTGTTTTTCTGAGACTGTTACTTCACTTAGCATAACAGCTTCTAGTTCCTCCATTTACCTGCAAATTTCATGATCATCTTTCTTTACCACTGCATAGAACTCCATTGTGTAGATGTACCACATTTTCATTATCCACTCAGCAGTTGAAGGACACTTGGGATGCTTCCAGCTCTTTGCTATTGTGAAAAGAGCTGCAATAAACATGGTTGTGCACATGTTTCTGTAATAGAACAAATCCTTTGGATGTATACCCAGGAGTGGTATGAGGGTCAAATGGTAGGTTCATTTTTAGTCCTTTAAGAGTTCTCCACAGGCTGGGCGTGGTGGCGCACGCCTTTAATCCTAGCAGTTGGGAGGCAGAGGCAGGCTGATCTCTGAGTTCAAGGCCAGCCTGGTCTACGGAGTGAGTTCCAGGACAGCCAGAGCTACAAACAGACCCTGTCTCAAAAAGACCATAAAAAAAAAAGAGTTCTCCATGCTGCTTTCCATAGGGGTTACACGAGTTTGCAATCCCACCAGCAGTGAATGAGTGTTCCTCTTTCCCCACAACCTCTCCACCATTTGGTATCATTTGTTTTCTTGATCTTAGTTAGTCTTAACAGAGTAAGGTGAAATCTTAAAAGTGGTTTTAATTTGCATTTCCTTAATTACTAAACATGTCGAACACCTTTTAAGTTGTTTCTTAAAAAAAAAATTAAAAATTAAAAAAAAGATGTTTCTTAGCCATCTTTACTTCTGAGAAGTCTCTGTTCAGATCTTTAGCCCATCTTTTGATTGGGTCATTTGTTCTCTTGGTCCTTTGGTTTCTGAGTAATTCATATACTCCGGAGGTTAAACCTCTATCAGATGTGTCACTGGTGAAGTTTTCCTCTCACTCTGTGGGTTTTCTCTTCGCTTATTTATTTCTTTCGCTATAGAAAAGCTTTTTAGTTTAATGAGGTCCCACTTGTTGATTGTTGATCTTATTTCCTGTGCAACTGCTGTTTGTATTTATAGTAATGAATATACTACATTTACTTTTTAAAAATATTTTATTATTTTTATTTTATGTGTATGAATGTTTGGCCTGCATGTAGGTAGGTGCTCCCATGTTGTGCAATGCTCTCAGAGTCAGAAGAGGGTGTTGGATTCCCCTGAAAATGGAGTTACAGGTGGTTGTTAGCCACTATGTGGGTGCTGGGAATTGAACCCGGGTCCTCTTCAAGAATAGCCTCTACAAGTGCTCTTAATCTCTGAGCTACCTCTCCAGCCCCTACATTTTTATTTTTATTTTTTTTAAAGAAACATCTTTTTTTTTAATGTTATTTTTTATTTTATTTATTTTGTATGGTATGAATGTACTGTCTGCATGTGTAGGTCTGTGCACCTGTGTCGTGCAATGCCGCGGAGGTCAGAAGAGGGTGTCGGATTCCCCTGGAACTGGAGTTACAGACTGTTCTCAGCTGCCATGTGGTTCCTGGGGATCAAACCCAGGTCCTCTGCAAGAGCAGTCGGCGCTCTTAACCACTAGGCCATCTCTCCAGCCCCCCATTTTTCTTTTTTTTTTTTTTTCTTTTCTTTTTTTTTTTTTTTTAAATTAGTTTTTATTGATGCTTTGTGCATTTCATACATTTTTCCAATTCAGTTCAGGCTTATTTCCCTTTCCCTCCCCCCCCACCCCCAATCCCAGATCATGCATTCTGCCATAACTGTCCTGCATCTGTGCTCTCAGTTTTTGTTTGTTTTTCATTTTTAGCTATAAGTGATAATCCATGAGTACAAGCATCCTTCATGCAAAACCTATCTGCAGGCTGTTGTGCCCAAACACCTACAGCCCCACCATCCAGTGGGGGGTGACAGGTTGTTTGTTCAATCAAGTTGATCAAATGAGTGTCCAGACTACATTGCTGTAGTTTCACCATTCACCCCAATCGCAGCCCTTACATTCTACCACGCCCCCTCTTCCACAGGTTGTTCCCTAGGCTTAGAAAAGGGGCACAGGTGGATGAGAGGTAAAACAGTCCACTCTCTCTGGAGCTGTTGACTTGGACTCTGGTCAATTCTGGCTGTTTCCTTTCATGGGCTGACAGTTTGTCCAGGAATAACCTTTCGATCCTACTGGCCTGGCGCGTTATGGCGTCTCCCCCCCCCATTTTTCTTTTTAATCTCTGTTCACTTACCTATTAGATACGAAGTAGGTACAGGTTAAATAAACAAAAATGTATGTTTTTCATTGTATCTGGTCATAGGTTTGAAGATTAGACACAGTTTTACCATTAAATGACAGAAAATTTACAAATTATATAAAAATAAAAAGAAAATAGATATTCTAAACTTTGGAAAACAAACTAAGAACAGTTACCTAAGAGGTAGAAAATAGTTTTAAAGGCATCTTGAATCTTTACTTTTGATGGTTCTAAAATATTTTTAGAGGTGATATTCTGTTCCTGTAGTTTTCAGTTTTGCTATATTGTGATTAAGAAAATGGGCTGGAACCTGACACAGTAACTGTGAGTTGAGTTCCTTTGTGTGGATTTAGCTTGCAGGAGGGCTCCTACTTGTTATCTCATGCGGCAGAAGATTCTTCACTCCTGATCTACAAGACCTCTGATGGAAAAGTCAATAGGACAGCATATAATTTACATAGAGCACACTGTGACCTTCCTGCTGTACCTTCCAGTCTCTCAGTTCCTTGGGTCCCATTAGATCCCAGTTGCCTATTGCCGTATCACATCCATCATGGACGAATACCTTGTACTTTTCCACCCAAATCTCCGCATCCAGCAGCACCATCTAAGGTAAGACCTCTCTTGAAAACTGAATAATCCAGCAGGTTGCTTATTATTAATCTGTTTCACTGACTACTTTAGCTTGATATCCACATTGCCATATTAATCACACACCATCCTAAAGCCTGTATCCAGAGAAAGGTAGATGGAGATATACTCTGCAGTCTAATATATTTGTCAGGAGACTTTATCTTCTTGGAAGTTTTATAACTCAACTAAAGGAATTTCTGGAATTTCTGGTAGCTTGTCACATGGGTGCATGGGTAAGGCATCCACAAAATTCAGGGCCTATGTTTCTATTCAAAGCAAACTGATATTTTTTTTTTAATTTTATTTATTTATGTGTATGAGTGTACTGTCTGCATGTAGGTTTGTGCACCCATGTTGTGCAAGGCCGCGGAGGTCAGAAGAGGGTGTCAGATTCCCCTGGAACTGGAGTTAAAGATGGTTCTCAGCCGCCATGTGGGTGTTGGGGATTGAACCCCCGTCCTCTGCAAGAGCAGTTGGCACTCTTAACCCCTAGGCCATCTCTCCAGCCCCCAAACTGATATTTTCTTAACAGCTTTTATTGATTTATTAAATATCCATTATACATTTGAGGCAATTTACAAGTCAATATAAAAATTATGATATAATTAAACATTGACTAGTAAGATAAGGAAATATTTAAAGGCTAATAATAATTAGTGAATACAATGAAGTATTAAAGGCTGTTGTATTGTGCTAGGTTTTTTTTAATTCAGCATTTTTTTGAATTATTATTAACATTACACTCATTATAAAGTCCTTCCTGAAATATCCGTTGAATAACATTTCTTTATCCAGAACTTGAATCCATGGCTCCACCCTGTCCCCCATCCTCTGTGTCATATAATCTCCATTTAGGCTTAGTTGCAGGAGAAATGTTACTGTCTACAAATGAATCTGAATGGTCAGGAAACAAAAGCCTTGTAGCCCAAACATCTTTGAGTCAGAACGACTCTCTGAGTTCTTGATCTCTGTGCCCCAGAGCTCCCGTTCAAACCCATGTGTCTCGTGGATGCTCTGCTCTTTTCCCCTTTTTCTGTTTTGCCAAATTAATCTGTAAGCACCCTCAAGCCCTTTTTGAGGGATAGCTTTTTTTTTTAAATTTTATTTATTTCTGTATGTGTATGAATGTACTGTCTGCATGCAGGTCTGTGCACCCATGTCGTGCAGTGCCGTGGAGGTCAGAAGAGGGCGTCGGATTCCCCTAGAACTGGAGTTCTCCTGGAATTGGAGTTTCGGACGGTTCTCGGCCGCCATGTGGGTGCTGGGGATCGAACCCGGGTCCTCTGTAAGAGCGGTTGGCGCTCTTAACCGCTAGGCCATCTCTCCAGCCCGAGGAATAGCTTTAAATGCAAGTGCTGAGCACCTTTTTAAAATTGTTTATAGTGAGTAGGATGGTTGTCTATAGTGAGTAGGATGGTTGTCTATAGTGAGTAGGATGGTTGTCTATAGTGAGTAGGATTGTCGTGCGATACCTTTTAAAAATTGTTTATAATAAGTAGAATGGTTGTCGATAATAAGTAGGATGGTTGTCGACAGTGAGTAGGGTGGTTGTTGATAGTGAGTAAGGTGGTTGTTTTTCCATTCTGCACTGATGTTAGAGAAGATCCATCAGTTCGTTTTGTTTTAATATGTGGGTGCCGGCAGTTGAACCAGGGCTATGTGCATGCTAAGCTGCCATTCTACCTTGGGGCTCCTTGCACATTCCTAGTTAACTTTGGCAAGAAGATATGTGTGCTGAGCTAGTTGACACAAGTGAGAAAATGGAGAAAGTTAACTAACACTTTTTTTTTTTGTCTTTTTGAGACAGGGTCTCCCTGTAGTCCCAGCTGGCCTGGAGCTCACTCTGTAGACCAGGCTGGCCTTGAACCCACAGAGATCTGCCTGCCTCTGCCTCCCGAATGCTGGGATTAAAGGAATGTGCCACCACGCCTGGCAATTAACACTATTTTATCCACAGTTTTAGTTGACCATTTCTAGTTTATTGATACTCTAATGGTTTTTTTAATGTAAGGAATCTTTTTTAAGTAACTTAAAAATAATTTAAGAAAGTTTTTTGAAAGATCTATACTCTAGGAAGATAGTTTTCTTTTAATTTAGAAGCACTAATTATAATCTGTCAGCTATAACATGTAATTCTGTATGGGGTGGCTTAGTCCTTCTTGGTGAAAATGAACAGTTTAATACTGAACAACTTTAAGTGGAAAAAAAAATGTTTGTGTAAGATGTTTTAAAAACAGAAATGAGTAATATTCTTAGGCTTTCTTTTTTGACATAGGTTGATACTAAAAGTTGAATGTTTTATGTCTTGAAATACTTGAAAGATTTAACATTTTTAATAACATCATCCAAAATGTACTTCAGTATAAGGGGAACATTTATTTGGAAAGGAGAAATTTTGTATATTCAGGATTTGGCAACATAAATATACATTTTAACAATTCAGATATATGTGTTACTGGGCACTTGTTGATTTATATTTTTAAACTTTTTTTTTTTTTTTGGTCTTTTTCGAGACAGGGTCTCCCTGTAGCCCCAGCTGTCCTGGAACTCACTCTGTAGACCAGGCTGGCCTTGAACTCACAAAGATCCGCCTGCCTCTGCCTCCCAAGTGCTAGGATTAAAGGTGTGCACCACCATGCCCGGCTAAACTTTATTTTTATTTTATGTGTATGATGATATGCCTGCATGTAAGTAAGTGCACCCATGTTATAGTGCCCACAGAGGTCAGAAGAGGGCATCAGATCCCCTGGAACTGGAGTTACAAATGGCTGTTAGCCACCATGGTGCTGGAATTCAAACCCTGGTCTTCTGCAAGAACAGCTAGTGCTCAACCACCAAGTTATCTCTCCAGCCCCTGATTTATATTTTTGAAGATTTTTTTTTGTGTTCAGTCCAGAGACAGATGCTCCTACTTTATGTGGAACTAGGCTGCTGTGTAGCCCAGCACTGAGGATAGTAGGGAATTAGATAACTAATGCTTGCTTGGATGTATTTTTGAAAGCCAAAGGAGTGCTCTGGTGATCAGCTACCCATCTCACCATGGCAATGGGACTTTACAGTCCTGGCCAGGCTGAGCACCTGGCCAAAAGCACTTTGAGTTTTAGCCGAAGCAGCAACGGGGAAATATCAGAAAATGGAATGGAAGAGCCTGTGCAGAGCAAAGTCATCCGCCATCTTCTGTGCCTCAAGGATCCTTTCATCCCTAGTGTACTTGAGCTTCTCCTTGGATACTACCTGTCAGCCCTGTGGCCATCACACTTTGCTCTACTTCCCACTGTGTCAACGAGAGCCCATATTGAAGTGCCGTTCACGCTTGCTGCTTGGCCTCTTGCATCGTTTTTGGAACACCTTCATACTTTATCCTCTTTTCCTTTTACAGCTTTGTAATAAACATTGACTAAACACGCACACTGCATCTTTAGAATGCTGGCCCTCCTTAAAACTCTAGTATAGTAGATACAATTCATAAGGTCACCTTTTAGGAAGAGTACCAGCTGAGTGGAGAGTGATGCAGAGCAGAGTCAGCACTCTGCTAATCCTCATGCCCGAAATGTACATCAGGTTCAGAGAAACTGCAGACTAGATTTCCACTTAAGTTTTTCCTTACTGGTCATTAATTTAAAAGAAAAAACAAAAACAAAAACCCCACAACCTCCTTAAAGAGAAAGTAGAGACCTGATTCTGGCGTATTCTTAGTGAGCCATTAGCCCTAGAAACAGAAACAGTGCTGGTATTACATTTGTTGGACTAGAATATGAGTGTTTTAAGTTACACATCACCCACACCCTGGGCTTCACTGCACAGGATTACAGGAACAGAGGGTACTAGGTGACCAGGGGAACAGAGGCAGATACAGGCAGTGTCTGGTCACAGGCTGCACAACTTGAGACCTTTTGTGTTAGGGCTGGCTTTCCCTTTATAGAAATGCCCTGCCGTCTAAGTGACTGAGAAGGCAACAGCCTTTCCAGGTCTCATCTTTAAACAGGACTGTGACTAGCAGGGCACTGTGTGTCTGAGGCAGGCCTGTCCCCTTTCCTAGACTCTGAGCTAGATGAGAGTGGGGAGGAGCAGGCACGTGGATGAGCACGCCCTGTCCTTGACGCCCCTCGTCCCCTCGCTCATCCTGTCTGCCTTCCCAGTCTTCCTTCCAGTCTAAGCTCTCAGCTTTTCCTCCCTGCTTTCCAGCTTTTCCTTTCTTCTCTGGTTTCTGTTCCTTCTCACTTATGTTTCTCTCATTTTCCTCTTCCTTTTTTGACACTTTGCTTGTCTCTTTCACCATTTTCTTTCCTCCTTGTCTTCTTTTTCCATCCTTTCTACCTTCATTGTTCTCCTGCACCTTCTCAGTTCTCCCCTCTCCCCTGCCTTCTGCACTGCTCTACCACACTGCTCCACAGGCCTGTCCTCACTGTACTTCCTAACCTTGCTTTCCAACCCCATCCACATGCCAGCGTTGTTCACTTTTCTACCCTAGTCTGTCTCCGGCCCTCATTGTTACTGACAGTTTCATACTTTTAGAACTGGGTAAGATTAAAGCTTCTTTCAAAGCATCCAGGTAGCTGGGGCTAAAAAAATGTACAGACCGTCCCTCCATGTTGAGCAGTCCACGTGTGCATGAGGTGGCGCGGGCATGTTGGGAGCGTGTCAAGTTACAGCACTCTTCGATTTGTCTTTTAGGTTGGTGGGACAAGAATGCCTGCACGGGGCCTCAGGAATCCAGTTTCCATGGAAACCAAAAGCAGTTGCCTGCCTGTTCAGCAAGTTGACAATGAAGGCGTGGCTCCAAATAAAAGGAAAATAACTTAAGGCTGGACCATGGAAAATGAAGTTTCAGAAAAAACAGTTATGGCAGAGTTGAGTTTTGAACTTTGAGGTGAACTGTGATCACCCAGCAGGGGAGCATCCTCAGTGCCCTCAAGTGGCCTCCGGAGGTGCCTTGAAGAACTGCGGCTCTGGGAAAGGAGGTGACAGTGCAAGTGAGCCTTTCTCCTCACCTTTGTGAAGAGCCTAGAGGTGGAACTGAAGAGAAAAACTTCCCTAGTGCCCTTTTTCTGAAGACTGTAGACAGGAAAATAATTTTCTCTTTTAGGAACAATTATGTGTTATGTTAATAATTTGAATTCTATTATCTGTCTACTGAGACTGGCTCAAAAGGGTAAGTATTGCACTAGAAACCTTGTTTCTGATCCATTTTTGACAGTTTTAATACTACTTTTAATACGTTGGCCAACATTGAAATTCCATTGCAGACTCTAGAAATGAAAACAGAAACATCTCTGCCCCTGAAAAATTTATCAATATTTTCCTGTTGGGCAGCCATCAGTTTGTTTTATAAAACAGTTTGCTATTGCATAGCTGACATATCACTTGACATAAATTCTAGCCCAGTGTGTTCCAACACACTACTGAAGGCCATCACCCACAGAAGAAACATTCCAAAAACAGTTTAATCAGCATCCATCATGGTTAATGTGGCATAAAGCATAAGACATTTCCCAAGACCACAGGTTAATTCAGAAGACAGCATAATCAGTGGATATGGCCAGTTTGGATTTAAGAAGGGACAGATCTGTTCAATTTGTAACCTGTTTTTTAATGAATACTGAAAAGTATTAGAAATATATTTGTCATCTCCAAAATATATGTTTTGTACTCAAAGGCAATATTTGTGTTGTTTTGAAAATTCTTAGGTTCCATGTTAATATAAGAGATTAGACTCATAAAGAACAGTTAAAATTTTTATCTGCCACTATCAAGTTTTGTTTTGAATTTACTTTCTGGGGGGTTGGTTATAAAATAGCTTAACATTATCTTAAAAGCAATTTTACTTTTGGGATCTGAATGTGTCTCCTTCATACTGCCATTCTCTTTTTAAAGCACTAAGCTCTGTTTTTCTAAAGTTTGTCACATGGCTGCATATCCAGAAAAGTTTTAGTTGTGACTAATTGGCAGTCCACCTAGGGGAGGCAGGGGGTCCCTTAGAATTCACTCTTTTTCAGAGCTGGACAGTGCTTGCTTCACTGAATATAGAGGCTTGCCTGTGCTTTCCCTATTTGGTCTGGTTTTAACACTTGTGTGTGTCATCTTGTAAGTGATTGCTTTCATGTTATCTAAGCCACATATTTGAGTAAATGATGACATAGGAAACTACTTTTCCACTTGTGCTTAATAAAGGCTCTTTTTAAACATATTGGCCATGCCTTAATGTTCTTGATTCTTAGCATGAATAATTAATTATTCGTATGGATATGACATTGATACTATTAGCAAAGTTTCTTGTTAGATTTTTTAAAATTAAAGCTGAGGGTGTAGTTCCTTAGTACAGTGCTTGCCTAGCATGCATGTGACCCTGGGTTCTGTCCAACCTACGTAGGAGGAAAACAGGGTATTATGATCTTGAACCTGGCTCAGTCATACTTCTGTGTGGAAGTATAATTCATATAAACACCTTAGAAAACAATTAATTCAGCAAGTATTTGATTACTACTGTATGTCCTGAAATCATCCTCCATGTTGGGCTCTCATAGTATTTTTTCAGACCTTGAAGTGCTGGTTACTTGGCTGGCTTTCTCCTTGAATAGGCAATAAGCTCTGAAGGGACAGAGCTTCATCATTGTTCACCATTAAGTAACAAATGCCTTGCATATCCATTGTGCTCAGTTCTTAGATGTTGTATACATGAATGAATGAATGAATGAATGATGAATGAATGAATGATGAATGAATGAATGCATAGATATCAAAGATAGCTAGCTACCTGAGACCCTGGCTCAAAAAAGTAGATTTAATCCCAACACTCAGGAGGCAGAGGCAGGTGTATCTACGAGATCAAGGCTGGCCTGGTCTGTATAGTGAGTTCCAGGCCAGCTGGAACTACAGACAGACCCTGTCTCAAAGACAAACAAAAAAAGGCAGAATATTTTTCTTGGTTGGTAGTATACGGTCTAGCATAAAACATAATACAGAGAAAATGTGGTACATCTACACAGTGGAGTTCTATGCAGCAGTAAAGAAAGATGATATCATGAGCTTTCCAGGTAAATGAATGGAACTAGAAGATAACATGTTAAGTGAAGTAACACAGTCCCAGAAAAACAAACAACGAATGGTATCCCTCATCTGTGGATGCTAGTGCCAATTACATAATTGTAAGGTAAACTGAGAAATGTTAATGTTATATTCCTCGTCATCTAAAAACAACTGTGCTGTTATATTGTCAATCACTTAACAGGTTCTAGAATTAAGCTACCATTTATTTTCAGAGTTAGAAATTTTTGGTATGTGGATGGGGAGGGTATGTATGCATATGTTGGAGTAACATAAGATCAAAGGAATGAGGAAAAGGCTGGTTTGTCATGACATTGTGTCTGACCATTGTATTTATTTTATAGGAGTTCTTCTTAGTATTTCTTGTGCAGGGCTGCTTGAGCTTTTGTCCAAGCCTTTTCTAAAATATTACACAGTAGTTAAAAGTATCAAGCTGGTGTAACTTAGCCTTTCTGGATGCTTAATGACTATACTTAATGCCCCTACCAATTTGGCCGAGGGTCTTAAGGGATAACTTTGTTCCTTGCCCTCAGAGGTCAATTAAGTCCCAGGGGCTATGCATGGGGGCATCTCTTGAAATGTCCTGCAAATGTGGGTCACCAGTCTTCCTGTGCAGGGAGGTCTTGGAGATCTACTAATGGGACTTCAGCCAGTGTCCAGTCTAAAAAGAGGAAAGTCTGCTCATGTTTCAAAAAGGGAAGCCTGGTCCAGCAAGACCTAACTTTGTCCTTGAGTGGATGGAACTGGTGATTGAAAAGCCAAAAGGAGCCAGGGGCTCCCCCCCCCAAAAAAACCTGAGTGACCCTTGAGGACTAGATCCTCAACTGACCTTGAGAAAAAAAAATCTTGGTTAATCTGGGCTGTGTGGCCTTAAACATCCAAAAGGAAAGTATAACCAGAAATAAATAAATAGTAAGTCCTGAGAAATTGTACTTCAGGTATAAAATTTGAGATCTTAGTAAAAAGACAAAAATTTAAAAATTAAAAAAAAAAAAAAGAGCACAGTTGTTTTGCCTGTCTTACTGGCAAGTGCAGCTACCCTGTGGCTGCCACTGCTTTTGCCATCCTTCAAAGAGGTGAGAAGACACAGCTTTTCAACTTTCCAATGTGGACTGAAGACTCATGTTTCTCCAAGAATCCTCCAAACCTTCAGTGCCAGATGGGGACTGCTGAGACATCCAGCCTGTGGACTGAGCTACTACTGGGGTTTCAGCCTCTTCAGAGTACAGAATGCCATTGTTGGACTACCCAGGCTGTATCATGGAGGCCAGTACAGGAAGATCAAGACAGGACTCGGTGCTTTCTGGACCTCATTTGGTGACCACGGGAAAGGAAAACCCCAGTGTGGAACATAAGGGCAGAACTGATGGCTGTCTGGGCTTGCCAAGGAGGAGACTTCAAACATGACATCTTTCAGCCTAATTAAAAAAAAAAAGTCATAAGCTGAAGATGCTAAAACTTATGATATATATGGCATGCATATGTGCATATTTTGGAATGATGCATATTGGAAGGAATAACAACAACAGAAAAGACTGCATCAAAGAACTGACTGAAACGGTGAACTTCTGCTCTAAAAAGTTAACTTCTCCATCGAGAATTTTGAGAGAGACTGAGAAAAAGATGAAAAACATGTTTGGCAGAATGCATGAGCTCTGGTGGGGTGGGGAGGCAGGGAGGGGGGGCACGGGTCTAGATTTGATTTGTAACGTAATTTTGTATGAAATGCACAGAACTTCAGTAAAACATTGGTGAAAAAAATTAAAAAATTAAAAAAAAATAATACTAGGCTGGGCATGGTGGCACATGCCTTTAATCCCAGCACTCAGGAGGCAGAGGCAGGCAGATCTCTGTGAGTTCAAGGCCAGCCTGGTCTACAGAGTAAGTTCCAGGACACTGGGGCTACAGGGAGACCCTGTCTCAAAAAGACCAAAATAAATTAAATAAATAAATAGATCATAAATACTGATTTGTGATAAGTGCTCTGATAAAGTCTCCTTGGGCTGGGGGTGTAGTTCAGTGGTAGAGAGCTTGCCTAGTATCCATGAGGCCCTAGGTTCAATCCCCATCACCACACATGTCATTTAACCAGGTCCTGATTCTTAAGGAAGATTTTTCTGAAATAAAGCTTGAGCTGAGGTTTCTTAATGAGTAGGAGTTATAAAGGAAGGAAAGCTGCGTTTGCAAAGGTGAGAGGAGGCCAGATCCGCAGCCATGATAAATCGAAACCAGACACCGGGATTCTGTCCTGTGTTAGTGGAAACCAGTAGCAAAGCTGAGCAAAATAAGTAGCACAGTTAAATACGGGTCTGAAACACTGTAGAGGATCAAAGGTTAGATATTGTATGGTAGCATTGAAAAATGGGCTTGGTCTGGAATTATGAGTTGGTAGTGTCAGTAGAAGACAGCTTCTACATTTCTCATTTGTGATACTGGGTAAATGGTGGTATCGTTCATTGAAAAAAAATAGTGTAGTTAGAGAGTGACAAAAGCTCATTTAAAATGTTTGATTCACCCATTTCTACTCCTGGGTTCTGGGTTGGATGTTGTGTTGGTTTTCTTATAACCAGTTTGTTGAGTAATGAATTACCTTCAAACTTAGCTACTTAAATGTCAGGTAGCATCTCACAGTTCTGTGTGCTGGGAGTCCCGGTGCAGCCCAGCTGGATGCCTGGAGCCCAGGGCTCCTCCGCTATTGCAGTCTAACTGAACTTGCCATTGCCTCAACACTCACATCCACTTCCACCAAGGTTCACTACTGGGTGTAGATAGGTGGAAGGTTCCTCTGTCACTGGCTGCAGTCCACAGCTCCTTTGCACATGCACCTGTGTGTAGCACTGCCCAAGATTCCTCAGAGCACAGCAGCTGTCACACTCCAACATGAGTGGCCCCAGAGAGGAACAAGGAAGCGTTAGTGTCTTTATGGCTTAGGCTCAGGGGTCAAACATCCCTCTGCCATGTTCTCATAGTTAAAAACAAGTCACCAAGCCACTTTCTAGAACTCCAGGTCTTTTTGAGACAGGGTCTCCCTTTAGTCCCATCTGGCCTGGAGCTTGCTCTGTAGACCAGGCTGGTCTTGAACTCACAGAGATCCACCTGCCTCTGCCTCCGGAGTGCTGGAATGAAAGGCGTGTACCATCAGGCCTGGCGTGAGCCTACTTTTAAACCACTGTGTAGACCAGGAATGTTTTTAGGTATAAAACATGATTAGATTTAATGTGGAAAGAAAAGAAAGACTTCTTTTTTTTTTTTTTTTTTTTTTGTTTTTGGTTTTTGAGACTAGGGGTCTCCTGTAGCTCCAGCTGTCCTGGAACTCACTCTGTAGACCAGGCTGGCCTTGAACTCACAAAGATCCGCCTGCCTCTGCCTCCCAAGTGCTAGGATTAAAGGCATGCGCCACCATGCCCGGCTTAGAAAGACTTCTTAAATGCACGAAGCTTCAATAAAAATTGGCTTTGAACAAAAAAAGAAAAGAAAGATTTTAAATAAGCTACTATTCCGGCACTTGAAAGGCTGATGCAAGGGGTCTGTGAGATTTGAGGACAGCTTGGCTACATTGGTTAAAAAAAAGTTGCTCTCAACATGTTGAATCTGTAGTCAAGAATCTGGTTAAGAGCACTGGCTGATAGGAACCAGATTCAGTTCCCTGTACCCACGTGGCAGCTAACAGCCATCTGTAATTCCAGTTCCAGGGGGATCCAACTCCCTCTTCTAGCCCCCGAGGCCAGAACATGCACATGTTGCACTTAAAACTTACACTTAACATACAGTGCAGGCAAAACATTCATTCACATAAAAAAAATAAATCTGTAGAAAGGACATGTGCTAAAAGAGTTGAACTTGAGGCAGAAGTCACAGTAATACAGATTTCCAAGTCGCTTGTGTGTCTGTGGTTGGTTGAAATCAGAGCAGAGGGCAAGATGGATCAGCAGAAATGAGTGGAAAGGGGAACCACAGGGAAAGCTACAGTTCACTGAGGAGTTTCAGTGGAGTTGCAGGTATAGAGCCAGGTTGCAAGCACTGAATAGTAAATGGAATAGAAAGTGGAGGGAAGATCCACTACCAACTGATTGGCAAAAGCTGGAAGTAGTTTTGCAACTTAAGTCTGTTCAGCTGTGAAGGAAGTTAATTAATCTGCTCATTCCCAATTCTACTTGGACTCTGGGTTTTGATTATTGAACGTTTTGGAAATCTTATTAGTAGGTTTCAGTCAAGAGAGGAAAGAAAACTAACTTTTATTATTTTATTAAGGCACTGGTTACCGCTCTTGCAGAAGACCCAGGTTTGGTTCCCAGCACCCATGTAAGTCACAACCACTTGTAACTCCAGTTCCAAGAGATCTGACACCCTCTCTGGCCTCTACAGACACCTGCATACATGTGGTGCACATAAACTCACCGCACACCAGCATGCACGTAAATAAAAATTTTGTATTAATATGCTAAGACATTTTTTTTTATTTATTAACATTTTTTTATTGATGCTTTGTGCATTTCATACATCACTTTCCAATTCAGTTCAGGCATATCTCCCCTTCCCTTCCCCCCCACCCCCACCCCAACCGAGATTATGCATTCTGCCATGACTGTCCTGCATATCTCTCTCAGTTCTTTTCTTTTTTCCATTTTTTAGCTATAAGTGATAATCCATAAGTACAAGCATCCTTCATGTAAAACCAATTTGCAGGCTGTTGTGCCCAAACACCCACAGCCCCATCTTCCAGCGGGGGGTGAGGGGTTGCATGTTCAATCAGGTTAATCAAATGAGGGTCCAGACTACATTGCTGTAGTTTCACCCTTCACCCCATTTGCATCCCTTACATTCTACCCACCGCCACTCTTCCGCAGATTTCCCTGGCTTAGAAAAGGGGCACAGGTGTAGATGAGAAGCAGAACAGTCCACTCTCTCTGGAGCTGCTGTCTTGGATTCTGGTCAAACTGGCTGTTTTCCTTTCTGGGGCTGACATCTGCGCCAGGAATAAACCTTTTCGATCCTACCAATGAAGCACAAGAATTAGTATATACGGTATTTAAGCAGCATTAATAGTTATGGTAGGTTACTTTGTTATAGCACATATGTTTAGATGAGATGTTTTGATCCACGAACTACATTTTTTCCTGTTAAATATGACGGGGTCTTACTGTGGCTTATTATTTAATCAAGATGCTTGAACACTATGGGTGTATGGTTCTTACTAATTTTTATTTTTTAAACAACCTCTCCCTGTAGCCCCAGCTAGCCTGGAACTCACTATGTAGACCTCAGTCTTACAGAGATCCACCTGCCTCTGCCTCTGCCTCTGTCTCTGTCTCCCAAAACTGGGAGTACAGGTGTGTGCCACCACACCTGACTATATATGGTCCTTTTTTAATCAAATCTTCAGGTATTTGCTATAAATTCTTACTGAGTTTCTCACCAAGAAACAGACAAGTAGAAACAGGAGATGCATTTCATCCATTCTTTGCTGTTCCTTTTTTTTTTTTTTTTTTTTTTTTTTGAGACAGGTCTCCCTACAGCCCCAGTGTTGGCCTGGAACTCTTCTGTAGAACAAGCTGGCCTTGAACTCACAGGTATTCCACCTGCCCTTGCTCTGAGTGCCAGGATTAAAGGCAATGCACCAACACGCTGGGCTTAAAGATTGGTTTCTTTAGCCTGCCATGTGGGTGCTGGGGAATCGAACCCTGGGTTGTTAGCAGTCAGCACTCTTAACCACTGAGCCATCTCTCCAGCCCACACTCTCTGTTCCTTTGGCTAGTCCAGACTACTTTAGACACACTCATTAGGCAGAGATGGGTGTGGGTGTGCTTGTCTGTCATGCAGCGGTTACCCAGACACAGCCCAGACTTGTGTTTCCAAGACGAGCCTCTAGATGAGTACATTAAGAGAGATTCTGTCAGGCCAGGCATGGTGGCACACACCTTTAATCCCAGCACTTGAGAGGCACAGGCAAGTGGATCTCTGTGATTCCAAGGCCAGCCTGGTTTACACAGGGAGTTCTGAGGACAGCTGGAGCTACGCAGAGACCCAGTCTCAAACAAGACAAAAAAAAAAAAAAAAAAAAAAATTCAGTCGAGTCAAGGAGTCACCCTGGCAGTTCTTGCTTTCAGTGTATGAGTTATTACTGAAATGTGACCAAGGGCAGGCGAGGTGGCTCAGAGGGCATAGGTGCTTACTCCCAAACCTGACAGCCTGAGTCCAGACCCTGAAATCCACATAGTGAAAGGGGAAAATCAACTATAAATTGTCTTCTGACCATGTCAGGCATGCATGCATGTACACATGCATACAGACAAAAAAAATTCCATTTAAAAATTTTAAGTGGTCTAGGAAGTGACTGGTAAGGGGTTGTTTTGTATGGCTGTGCACACAGTATGACCTGGTGTGATGGTTAATTCTGGGTGTTGACTGGATTTGGGATGAACAAATATGAGAAAAAGATCTTCAGATTGGATTATCTGAAGCCGGATGGCCACCCTAAATGTGGGTGTTTCCTTCTGATGGCAGCGTGAATAAAGGGCCATGGCAGAGGGAGCGCACCCCTGTGTTGCTGCCTGCCATCCCTCACTGCTGAGTTGTCTGGCTGCTGGGATCAACTCTTTGGATCCCAGCATAGTCTGAAGATGGGCAGATGTCCCAGAATACATCAGGCCTTCAGCACCAGATTGGGACTACTGAGACATCCAGCCTTGTGGACTGAGCAACTGCCTGGATTTTCAGCCTCGCCCATGTGGTGTAGCTATTGTTGGACTACTCAGACTCCCATGAGCAAATCAATGCATCTGTAGATAGATGATAGATAGATAGATAGATAGATAGATAGATAGATAGATAGATTCGTTCGATTGATTCTGTTTCTTTTTTTTTTTTTTTTGATTCTGTTTCTTTAGAGAACCTTGACTAATACACCTGGCTAATACTGTAAGGAATGAGCTGAAAAGCCCAAGTCCTGATGAGTCTGTGATGAGTAGCTTGGATTTCTCTTTGCTGGAGAAGAGCCTGCATTTGGGGGGAAATCTACTCCCATCCAAATTTTCTTTTCCAAAGTGATCACATAGAAGGGTGCGTACACATCAAGAGTCACACCCCAGAGAGGCAAAGCTGCACTGAGACCCTAGGTGTCCAGTTCCACACCTTGTAGTTGCCCAGCACCCACTTCAGTGGGCTGTACCAGTCACACATCCTTGGCCTGTATGTGTGCATGCTTTTTCACATGAACTTACATCTGTTTGGATTTATTAGCACCTAGCTCCTATTGAATGTAATACTTTATCCCAATCCCTGGGGATTTAAAAGTAAAGATTAGTGTCTGCCTCAAGAGTTTTTCTTAGTCTAGTTGAGGAGACAGATATGCACAATTAGCTATAATACAGGGCAGAAAGTTCAAGTGACACAGGGGCTGAAGCAGTAGGAAAAAGGGACACCTGGAATTGAGAGCTTGGAGCGATGACCGTTAAGGTGTGTTTGAAGGACAGTAGCCAGTCATTCACATGCCCAAAAAAGCAGTGTTCAGCATATGCAAGTCACATGGAAGGAGCTGATTTTAAGAAATAGTAAATACACTCATGCAACTAGCACGGGGCCAAAAGGTGGTTGAGCGGGATGAACTTGGAAGGTGAAGGCACGGAGCAAAAGCGGACACCACTGAATATTATACACAGCTTAATTCTGAAAATGAGAACTTGAAGCCTTTCTAGCAGAAAGATTGATGTTAGGAAAGGTATGGTGTAACCATCTCATTTCCCAAGAGGAGAGAACCATCTGCGGTAAGGAGGTGGTGACTGCACAAGTATCTGATGGATTTTAATAGTGTAGGTTGATGCTGAGTGTGGCTGTCCACATCTGTAACCCCAGTACTCCAGAGCTTAAGGCAGGACGATCAGGAGTTCAAAGCCAGCCTAAGCTACATAGCAAGACATTGTCTCAAGAATATAAATATTGTCCTCGGGCATGGTGGTGCATGCCTTTAATCCCAGCACTCGGGAGGCAGAGGCAGGTGGATCTCGGTGAGTTCAAGGCCAGCCTGGTCTACATAGTGAGTTCCAGGACAGCTGTAGCTACAGGGAGACCCTATCTCAAAAAAGACAGACAGACAGGCAGGCAGGCAGATAGATATTGTAATTATGTAATTTCATGGAATTACATGAAGAGATAGAAATTACAAATGAAGCAAAGGTAAACACGTATCTTCTCCCCACACCCACCTCCCATTATCTAGAATGGCAAATAACAAAGTCAATAAATGTGCACTAGATTATTGAACAAGTGTGTGTCTGTTCTTCAGGCAAATGGGGTTGCAGGGAGGTGTGGGATCGGAGCAGAACAAACAAAGGCCTGGCCTGCTTACCAGCGTGTGTGGAAGCTCGGAGTAAGAGGGGTTCAAAGACAACTGGGGCTTTTTCTTTTTAAACATTTGTATGTGTTACAGGCCTGAGTGTAGGTGCCCCAATGGGTGCAGGAGCACAAGGAGGTGAGAAGAGGTCAGACCCCCTAAAGCTGGAGTCACAGGTGGTTATGAGGTTATATATGACATGGATGGTAGAAACTGAACCTGGATCCCAGTTCTCCAAGAGCAGCGAATGCTCTTGACTCCTGAACCATCTTGCCAGCCCCAACTGAGGCTCTTTAAACATAATCCTGCCCTGTACTGAAATGAAACTATTAGAGGAAGAATGGGGTGAACAGGTTTAAGCAGTAACAGTATTGCCCTCAGGAACACTGGCAAACAGGAGTGTGCAACCTAAGGGAAAACGGTGCCGTGGGGCGACCTCATGTTCTTTGTACACCAGAAAGGTAGGCGGCGTTTCTAAGACCAACTGACCTTTCTTTTCTGTAATTTCCTACTTGCTCTGGCTTGAATGTGGCCCCTTCCAAAATTCATCTTTTGGAGCCCAAATCCCCAGTTGGGAAGTATGGCCTCTTGGAGGTATTTAGGTTATGCTTGCATTCTGTTCTATTCTCAAACATCTGAGCACAGTGCACAACATGGGTGCACTTAGATACATGCGAGCGAAACACTTGTATGCATAAAATGAAACAAATGACAGAATGATGGGACAGTCACAAAAGAACACAAGTGCAAAGAACACAAAAGCTAGCTGAAAGAAAGGAGCCTTGGGTCCGAGAAAACTTGAGCATTAAATGATGATAGCAGTCAATTACAAGCCTCCAAGTACAACAGTAATCATGAGTCCATAGTGATTAAACAATAAATAAGGGAAAGGGAACATTCTGTTCTGTAGCAAAAGGCCAACCAACAAGTGGAATGACGGAAAAATCACCCATTTGCAACCCCTTGAGCAATTGACAGACACTAAAATTAGTTAAGTGAGGGGCTGGAGAGATGGCCTAGCGGTTAAGAGCGCCGACCGCTCTTACAGAGGACCCGGGTTCGATCCCCAGCACCCACATGGCGGCCGAGAGCCGTCTGAAGCTCCAATTCCAGGAGAACTCCAGCTCCAGGGGAATCCGAGACCCTCTTCTGACCTCCGCGGCATTGCACGACACGGGTGCACAGACCTGCATGCAGACAGTACATTCATACACATACAGAAATAAATAAAAAAAAAAATTAAAAAAAAAAATTAGTTAAGTGAAAATTTGACAACAAATAGGAATATTGACATAATCTTGAAGAATCACTCTACAAATTATTATTTGGTGAATATAATGTGCTGATTAATTTACATAGTGCTGAGGAAGCATGGCAGAAAGTGTCTTAAGCAAGACATAAAAGGTATTATTGCCGGTAGTGGTGGCACCTACCAGTAGGATTTGCTGAAGGAGGCAGAGGCAGGAGGATCTGGAGTTCGAGGCCAGCCTGGACTACATAGCACTTTAAAAAAAAAAAAGGTATTATCAATAGAGCCATGCATGGTGGTGCACTCCTTTAATCCCAGCACTCGGGAGGCAGAAGCAGGTGGATCTCTGTGAGTTCAAGGCCAGCCTGGTCTAGGTAGTGCCAGGAGGAGCAAAGGGTGACTGATGTGGCACCCTCCTGGCAGTGATGTCAGTCAAGAAGACATACTAGAGAAACCAAAGTGGAGGACAGTGCTCAGGAGCTAAGCTCAAGACCAGCCTGGTCTACATAGCGAGTTCAAAGCCAGCTGGGGTTACAGGGACACCCTATCAGGAAAAGGGGAAAAAAAAAAAAACCTCAAAGAAAAGAACTTGGGGAGGAAAGGGTTTATTTCATCCTACAAGTTATGGTCCATCACCCAGAGAAGCCAGGGAGCAGGAACTCAAGGCAGGAGCTTGAAGCAGAGACCATGGAGAAACACGGTTCAGTGGCTTGCTGCTCCCAGCTTGTGCAGCTCTACCTTTCTGACCTAGCCATGGCACTGCCCATGGGGGGGTGGGCCCTCCTACACCAATCAGCAGTTAAGAAATTTCCCCTAGTGAGTTCATAGACAATCCAATGAAAGCGGTTCTTCGGTTAGTTTCCCTTTTCCCAGGTGTGTCAAGTTGACATCACAACAGGAAGTCATCCAGAATGTTAAAAAAATCCCATCTTTCCTGTGAAAGGCACACTGTCAGGCTTTTTAGATTATACGACACCAGCTGACTGGCTCATGACCACGGTTTGGACTTGGATCCTGGTCTAACAGATGTTATCAGAACCATTACCAAGGCTTAGAGTGTGTGAGTAGTGGGTAATAACGGACCAATGTTCATCTCCTTTAGATACGGGATGCCAGAGCATGCCCAAGGCTTGGGAAGCAATGCCAAAGCATGTATTGAGAATGAAACACGGTATCTGCGATTCATTTTCCAGAGTGAAGACTTAGGCAGAGCCGTGGTTGTATGTCTGCTACATATATATAAATTTAGAATTATGTCAGATTAAACCCTTTTTGAAGGGTTCACACTGACAGGGCAATTCAAGGAGATTGAAGACTGGGGGGATGCTATCAGACTCAGCCGTGCAGAGAAGATTCCTTGGCATGAGACAGGACCAGTAGAGCCAGGAAAGAACTGAGCAGTCAGGAAGGGGGGCGAGGAGAGTGGGGAGACACAGAGAATTGTGTGGAGTGACAGGACTGTGAGCAGGTGGGCAGGACTGTGAGCAGGGGGCAGGACTGTGAGCAGGGGGCAGGACTGTGAGAGGGGTGGTGGGACTGTGAGAGGGGTGGTAGGACTGTGAGAGAGGTAGTGGGACTGTGAGAGGGGTGGTGGGACTGTGAGAGGGGTGATAGGACTGTGAGAGGGGTGGTGGGACTGTGAGAGGGGTGATGGGACTGTGAGAGGGGTGATGGGACTGTGAGAGCGGTGGGCGGGACTGTGAGAGGGGTGATAGGACTGTGAGCAGGGGTGATAGGACTGTGAGAGGGGTGATAGGAGAGGGTGATAGGACTGTGAGAGGGGTGATAGGACTGTGAACAGGGGTGATAGGACTGTGAGAGGGGTGATAGGACTGTGAGAGGGGTGATAGGACTGTGAGCAGGGGTGATAGGACTGTGAGAGGGGTGATAGGACTGTGAGCAGGGGTGATAGGACTGTGAGAGGGGTGATAGGACTGTGAGAGGGATGGTGGGACTGTGAGAGGGGTGGTGGGACTGTGAGGGGGGTGATAGGACTGTGAGAGGGGTGGTGGGACTGTGAGAGGGGTGGTGGGACTGTGAGAGAGGTGGTGGGACTGTGAGCCGGGTGGTGGGACTGTGAGAGGGGTGGTGGGACTGTGAGAGGGGTGGAGGGACTGTGAGAGGGGTGATGGGACTGTGAGAGGGGTGGTGGGACTGTGAGAGGGGTGGTGGGACTGTGAGAGGGGTGATGGGACTGTGAGAGGGGTGATGGGACTGTGAGAGCGGTGGGCGGGACTGTGAGAGGGGTGATAGGACTGTGAGCAGGGGTGATAGGACTGTGAGAGGGGTGATAGGAGAGGGTGATAGGACTGTGAGAGGGGTGATAGGACTGTGAACAGGGGTGATAGGACTGTGAGAGGGGTGATAGGACTGTGAGAGGGGTGATAGGACTGTGAGCAGGGGTGATAGGACTGTGAGAGGGGTGATAGGACTGTGAGCAGGGGGGATAGGACTGTGAGAGGGGTGATAGGACTGTGAGAGGGGTGATGGGACTGTGAGAGGGGTGGTGGGACTGTGAGGGGTGGTGGGACTGTGAGAGGGGTGGTGGGACTGTGAGAGGGGTGGAGGGACTGTGAGAGGGGTGGTGGGACTGTGAGAGGGGTGGTGGGACTGTGAGAGGGGTGATGGGACTGGACTGTGAGAGGGGTGATGGGACTGTGAGAGGGGTGGTGGGACTGTGAGCCGGGTGGTGGGACTGTGAGAGGGGTGATGGGACTGTGCTGTGAGAGGGGTGATGGGACTGTGAGAGGGGTGGTGGGACTGTGAGCCGGGTGGTGGGACTGTGAGAGGGGTGATGGGACTGTGCTGTGAGAGGGGTGATGGGACTGTGAGAGGGGTGGTGGGACTGTGAGCCGGGTGGTGGGACTGTGAGAGGGGTGATGGGACTGTGCTGTGAGAGGGGTGATGGGACTGTGAGAGGGGTGGTGGGACTGTGAGCCGGGTGGTGGGACTGTGAGAGGGGTGATGGGACTGTGCTGTGAGAGGGGTGATGGGACTGTGAGAGGGGTGGTGGGACTGTGAGAGGGGTGATGGGACTGTGAGAGGGGTGGTGGGACTGTGAGCGGGGTGGCGGGACTGTGAGAGGGGTGGTGGGACTGTGAGCGGGGTGGCGGGACTGTGAGAGGGGTGGTGGGACTCCAAGTGGAAAGAGAACCTAGGGGAGGGGGCTTTAGTTTTGTTTTCAGAATGGAGTGAAGCTATATTTTCAGATGGAGGCAAGTCTGCTTAGAAGATGTTTCAACAAGCATACAACAAAGGGATTTAGCGTCAGCAGAAAGTGCTGGTAGGATCTACTTGGGAGCCCTGGGGAAGACTGTGAGACAGAGTTGGAGCAGGTCAAGTACTAGGTGTGAAGTTCCACTTGGAACTCACTCCCTTACCACCTCCCCATCCGCAAAGTCCCATTTATTGCATCCACTGCCCTGTTGCCACCAGGACCCTTGGGGGATTGACCCAAGCCCATTTCTTTGTATATTTATGCCACATTTTATTTCTTTGTTTATTTGCTATTGGTATCGGGCTACGTGCCTGTTACCACTTCAGTTTTAGACTTCTTGGGCTCAGAGGACAAATCTGTGGACAGCTCTGCACTCAGAAAGAGTCAGTGCCCACAGTTGCCATGTGTCAAGAAAGAATGGAGTTCTGTGTTCAGACACATTGTGTATAATAGCAACTCATTGAATACGAAGCTAACTCATTTAAAAGCCACAAAAGGTGGGGGTGGAGAGATGGCCTAGAAGTTAAGAGCACCAACTGCTCTTGTAGAGGACTCGGGTTCAATCTCCAGCACCCACATGGCAGCTGAGAACCATCTTTGTCTCCAGTTCCAGGGGAATCCTACATCCTCTTCTGATCTCCGCAGCATTGAACAACACAGTGCACAGACCTACATGCAGACAGTACATTCATACACATAAAAAATAAATAAAAATTTTTAAAAAGTCACAAAAGGCGTAACTGGGCATGGTGTCTCACACCTTTAATCTAGAGAGACCAAGACATGGGGAGTTCAAATTTAGGGGGGCTACACAGTGAGACCCTGTCTCAAAGAAAGAGACGTGAAGGAAGTGTAGATTCAGGTTCGATCTAGCAGTTTGGAAGACAGCTTATTTTGAAACCTCTTCAAAGCATTCTTCCTAGCTGCAAAATCTGTCTGGACCTGAACAGCTTCTGATTCTTCCCATACCATCTTCATCAAGGGCCAAAAGATCTTAGCTGCTGTCACCTGCACGCGGAGAGGAATAACTGCTCTTCCATCTGCCCAGGATGATCTCCAGTGCCACGTGAACATTCACAGCAGCATTTCCACAGACCTTCATCCAACTTAAACTGCTAAAACTAAATGTTAAACTTATGTTTATTTTTAATTTCACCAATTAGATAGGATTCCAAATAAATAAAAACAATACTGTGCAGTAACAGATGAGATTTTGGAAGTTTTCATTGCAAAGAAATGCTAAGTGCTAAAAGAGACAGATATGCACACCTAATTTTAACACTATACAATAGGTACATGAATGGAAACATCATTTGATACTCCATAAATATGTATGATTATAATATGTCATTTAAGAAATAAAGAAGGCATTAAAGCTATAGTCCCTGATCAGGATACATATCCAATAACAGAGGCTAGAAATCAGATAGATCCAGATTAAATGATGGATGAAGATCAAACTGTTTTATTGGTTGAAAAACGTTAATTTTCCCATACAACAAAGAAATAGAATGAATTGTACATCTTGTTTGTATCTTGTGGAATTAATGGCCTTTTTGACCATTCAGAGTTCCAACAATATTGCAAACAACTCTTTTCCATAATGTAAAATAAATAACACATTTCGCAAGTCTAATGTCTGTCCTCTGCCCCAACAAAAGTGATAGGAATTCTAAGTCCCCAGTGCCCTCACAGGTGGCTGGCTATTTCTGCCCAGTGCCTCTTGCAATCTCACATAATTGCACAATGCATTATGTCTTTAGCGTTTTACAAGGGTGGCGAGAGAAGTGGTGAAATCACAGTGCATTGGGCGTGAGTGTCCCTGTGTCTGTGTGGGTGTGGGGAGGCTGATGAAGTAGTCGGTCAGTCCCTAATGTAGTTTGGCTCTTTTTAATGCTATACGCTAGTGCCTGGAAACTTTCTCTCTTAAGGAGCAAGGAAGGTGTAACTCAGTAAGTGCCTCAGGCCAAAATGTCATTTTGCATCCAGGGGAGTGCTGAGTTGCTGACAGCCAGGCCTTCTGCCTCCCAGCAGCCCAGAGTCAGCTACCACTTAGAGAGGAACAGAAATGTGAAGGTGAGACTTGAACATAGCCAGCTCTGAGCTGGATTGTGTGTGTGTGTGTGTGTGTGTGTGTGTGTGTGTGTGTGTGTATGGGTATGGGTATGGGTATGGGTATGGGTATGGGTGTTCGTGTATGTCCATATTTGAGGTAGAGGTCAGGAGTCAACCTTGGGTGTTCTCCTTGGTCATTCTCCACCTTATTTTTTTTTTTCTGTCTTTTTGAGACAGGGTCTTCCTTTAGTCCCAGCTGGCCTGGAACTCGATATGTAGACTAGGCTGGCTTTGAATTCACAGAGATCCGCCTGCCCTCACCTCTGGAGTGCTGGTTCTGGGATTAAGGCACACACCACCACACCTGGCCTTCTCCACCTTATTTCTGAGATGGAGTCTTTCACTGAATCTAGGGCTCTCTGACTGAGCTAGGCTGGATGGTCTGCAAGCTGTGGGATCTATGTCCATCCCTCCAGGGGGTAAGATTACAAGCATCCTACCCAAGCTTAAAAAAAGTATACATATGTAGATATAAATATATTATTTGTTATTTTCATTTTATGTGTATGAGTGTTTTGCCCACATGTGTGTAAGTGCACTCATGTGTTGCATGGCCCGTGGAGGTCATAAGAGTGGGTTGGGTCCCCTGAAACTGCAGTTTTAGACAGTTGTTAGAAGTACTGGGAACTGAACCCTGATCTTCCGCAAGAGCAGCTAGTGCTCTTAACTGCTGAGTCGTCTCTCCAGCCCCCATGCCCAGCTTTTTTATGTGGGTTCTGGGGACTAAACTCAGTTCTACCTGCTTGCATGGCAAGTACTTTACAACTGATCCATCTCCCAGCATCCCAGAATGGGAGCTGGTTGAGAGAGGAAGCATGAGGTGGAGTCAGCACCGAGGCTGATTCTCAGCCTTTTCGTTGCCTATATACCTCTTCTCTTCTAACCTTTTCATCCATAAAATCCTATACTAACACCTTCCCTACATTATTCTACAAGCTATAGCAACTACACAATAAATAATGGATAGAAAACTTCCTTTTAGGCGAGAAGTCACTGGGTAAGTGTGAAGCGTTGTCAGATCAAATTAATGAGATATACCATTGGGACTCAAATTTGAAAGGAGTTTGGGAAATTTCAAGCTGAGAGACAAAGCATAATAAAGAGCATTGTAACGGTGCAGATATACATGTTCTGTTAGAGCAGCAGGTCACCCAGTGGGGCAAGGACCTGGCCAAGGTACCTACAGGGAACAGAGAAAAAGAACCAATGTGGGTGGACGTGTGGGGTGCGCTAGATTGCTTGTGAAGGAGTCTTGGGGGCCTTGATTCTGTGGCCATTCTACTGGTGTGGAAGGAAACAAAAGCTTTTTTGCAGGAGATGGGAATAGAGTAAGCAAACATGCCTGACCTCCTCCAGGGAGAATTGTGTCCATACTAGAGACGGAGGGCAGGATGGGAATGAGGAAAGTCTGAGAGCAGACGGGTTGGGAGCCTGCTTTTCAATGGAACTCTAAGGACTTGGTGATCAGTCTTGGTGGCCAACCCCTGAAGGGAAGTGCAGTCCTGCAGCACTTGACGTGGCAAATCACATATCTCGCCTTTCTTGAGGGCATAAAACCAAAGCAAGTAGGCTTCCTCCTATACTTTCTCTTTGGAGACTCCAAATCATTTGAAGCAGACTCAGAACCTGCAAAAGACTGGTGACCTCCCAAGAAAGTCACTTAAGAAATAGTGGCTGTCTGCTTCCTAAGTGCTAGGATTAAAGGCATGTGCTACCAAAAAAAAAAAAAAAAAGAAATAGTGGCTGAAGGCTGGGTATGGCCTTCATTTGGTAGAAGGCTTGCCTGGCATGCAAGAGGCCCCTGGTTCAATCAGGCATGGTGGCTCATACCTGTAATCCCAGCACTCAGGAAGTAGAAGCAGGAGGATCAGAAGTTCAAGGTCATCCTCAGCTATATATCAAGTCTGTGGACAGCCTGGATATGTGACTGAAAATGGCTTTGATTTCCCGATCGTCCTGCCTGCGTCTGCTGCCCAAGGGCTGGGATTCCCAGTATGGACCCCTATGACCAGACTGGAATATTGGTGCTTGAGAGTCTTCTGTTGGCATATAAGTTTATTTTCCATAGATATATTACCATTGAAGAATTCTTTTCAGCCCACTACATTATTTTTCTTAGTCTTTTTGAGACAGGGTCTCCTTTTAGTCCCAGCCGGCCGGATCTTTGTGAGTTCAAGGCCAGCCTGATCTACAGAGTGAGTTCCAGCACAGCTGGGGCTACAGGGAGACCCTGTCTTGAAAAGACAAAAAAAAAATTTTTTTTGGTTTTGACACAGGGTCTCACTGTATAGACCTGGCCTGTCTGGAAATCGCTATTTAGACCAGGCTGGTCTCTTAACTCACAGGGAACTGCCTGCCTCTGCCTCCTGAATGCTGGTATTAGAGGCATGTGCCACCACACCGGACCAGTATTGCTCTATCTTGAATTATTTACTGTGTCAGAAACTATAAAATTTGATTGGGGGGGCTACAGAGATGGCTCAGCAGTTAAGAGCACTGGCTGCTTTTACAGAGGACTCAGGTTCTATTCCCAGCACCCACATGATAGCTAACAACCATTGGGCACCCTCTTCTGACCTCCATGGGCATTTCATGACATTGGTTCACCTACCTACATAAACTCATACACATAAAATATAAATATTAACTAAAATATTTTTAAAAATTCAATTGGGCTGATAAATTTCCACATCAGATTTTATACCAAGATGATCAAATGTCCCTAAATGTGAAAATTCAATCTTGCTGCATTCATAGAACAATGTCATCAAATAAAGGCCTGACCTTGGCTTCATGGATATCTAACCCTAGTTAGGGGCAGTTCTCTAACTAGCAATCCTCTTACTAATCTTGGCTCTCTTAGTCACCAGCTTGGCTTGGAATGACTGTTAGCTTTCCCTCAAAATTCCGTTCCAATGACCAGGATTTGCTTTGCACTTGAAGGAAATACTTAAGCAGAAGACTTTGAAAGATAAAGATAGTCTCAGGGTGAAGGCATTAATCACATCCCTAGTCTTCAGCAGCATCACCAATCTTGATGCTGGATGGTTTGTTTAAAAATAAACAGTCACACCTCTGCCCAGCCACTTCCTGCCGTACAGAATGCAGGGTGTATATTACATTTCCTCTTTTACACTGTACAATGACAGTTGCTCTGAAGGAGTGGCTTGCTCACAGGGTTTGTCTTTTTCTTCCTGTGTTCCCCTAGCACTTATATTTCATTTCAGATGCATTTGACAAGGTATAATTATTTGCTTCTTTGAGATCTTAAGAAGTTGTGTCATTTACTGTTACCTGTTGTATTATCTGTTTACTATTATGTGTCTAGTGCCTGGCCTTTACTGGAGTCTCAATGTTGGTTACATTGGATGAATTTGTTCCTTGATTGTTATAACCAAGTAGATCTTGGCAGGATTTTTTGGGGGGCGGTACACAGGATCAAAACCAAGGATACTTCTATCTGCTGCAATATAAACACTTTTCTCCAGCACCGCACACATGGCTGTGGTGGTTCATACCTATAATCCCAGCACTGGGCCGTAGCAGCAGGAAAGTCAGGAGTTCATGGTCTTGGCTGTATAGTGAGCTTGAAGCCAGCCTGGGGTACATGAGATCCTGCCTAGAAGGAAGAGGAGGAAGAGGAGGAGGAGGAGGAGGAGGAGGAGGAGGAGGAGGAGGAGGAGGAGGGTAGGAGGAGGGAGGGAGGGGGGGAGGGAGGCGGAGGGAGGCGACGGAGGAGGGGAGGAGGAGGAGGAGGAGGAGGAGGAGGCAGGAGGAGGGAGGCGGAGGAGGAGAGGAGAGGCGGAGGAGGAGGAGGAGGGAGGAGGAGGAGGGGGAGAGGAGGAGGAGGGGGAGAGGAGGGAGGAGGAGGGGAGAGGAGGAGGCGAGGAGAGGAGGAGGAGGGAGGAGGAGGAGGAGATGGAAGATGATTTAATGTAATAAGTAAACAGAAGAAAAACTAGGGAACTCTGTGGGAGAGTCTTCCTTTCTGAGTTAGGAACACAGTGAGCTAGCTTTTTGATATTGTTCCTGTGTGTGTGTGTGTGTGTGTGTGTGTGTGTGTGTGTGTGTGTTCACTCCACCGCTGAACCAAGTCTTCTGCTCGCTTCCCTCTGTTTTTCCCCACAATCCTGGCAGTTTTCCTGGGACCTTCTGCAGAGCCCAAGCACTGGAGCTGAGTTTTTGACCCCACCCTAGTTTCTGTAGCTGCTGCATCAGAGAAACCAGAGTTGGGAAAGACCAGTGAGCTCATCCAGTCAATGTCCAGGTCCCAGAGTGGAGCCCAGGGATGTGGGGAAGACCAGCGGGGGGGGGGGGGGGGGGGTGCAGCCTCCGTTGGTGGAGCAGCTGGCCACTTGCTGTGTGCTTCTGGCACTGTTCTGAGACTCGCCCTCTTAGAAATCAGCCTGCACTCTCCAGGGTGTTCAGAAGTTGTGCTCAAGTTGCCTGACTAACAAAGAGACTATGTATGAATCGTTCCAGGATAGTTTTAGCAGTCTTATAAAGTCGGAGAGTCTGTTTTGGCAGGGTTTCATTCATTTAAGAGCTGGTAAGGAACTGAAGGCGACTGCGTCCTAAGTGCGTAGTTCCCAGAGGCTAAGAAACTAAGCTTCCCCTGAGAGATCCCAGGGCACCTAGGTCGGCCCCTCCTACCTGTGCCTCACAGCATCCACCTCCGGGTACTTTCCCTGGCTCTCCTCTTCCTCCTCACCTCTCCCTCCTCTTCCTTGTTTGTCCTTGGCTTTGTTGTTTGAAGAAATGGCAGGTCTTACCGCTCCAAGCCTGGCCTCCACCACCCTGCTGCACTGCCCCACCTCCCTCACTTCCCCTGTACGTTTCTCTGTTCCTTCAGCTGTGGAGCCCTGGTCCTGCCTCCTGTTTCCATTCTACCCTTGGCTTCTGCAGACATCTAACCGAGCTCTGCCTTAGCCTCTCCTGCCCTCTTATAGCCTGCCTCAATCAACTCTGGCCTTGTGGGTTACAAAATATGACTTCAAGCTGGGTGAGGTGGTGCACACCCAGCACTCAGGAGGCAGAGGCAGGTGGATGGCTGTGAGATTGACGCCAGCCTGATCTACATAACAAGCTCCAGGCCAGCTGGGGCTACAAGGAAACCCTACCTCAAAAAAAAAAAAGAAAAAATCAACACCCCCCCTACTTAAACAAAGCAAAAAACAGACTATGACTCCACTCCTTCCTGCCCCCCTGAACAGACTTTGTGACTCTGCTTGGTCTTGTGTCCCCGTATACCCCTATATCTGATTATCTGTTTATGTCAGCACAAGAAACACCACACATTATTAGGAATTTAATACATTGAAGATATTTAAAGGGAAGATGTGGTAGCACATGCCTTTAATCCCAGCACAGGGGAGGTAGAGGAAGGCAGACCTCTGTGAAACTGAGGACAGCTGGGGCTACAGAGAGACCCTGTCTCAAAAAGACCACAAAGAAGAAGAGAAAGAAATAATACTCTTTTCTAATTTAATTTGATTTTAAAGTGACTTTTTTTTTTTTTTTTTTTTGGTATTTTTGAGACAGTGTCTCCCTGTAGCTCTGACTGTCCTGGAACTCACTCCGTAGACCAGGCTGGGCTTGAACTCACAGAGATCCACCTGCCTCTGCCTCCCAAGTGCTAGGATTAAAGGTGTGCACCACCACGCCCAGCTAAAGTGACATTTTTAAATAATAAATAAATATACATTGAATAATTTAGGGTCTAAAAACATGTTAGGGTCTGTAATCCAAAGAGACAAATTTAAAGTGTTAACTTTTCTGTGGACAGTTAGTCCTTGGTATCCAAGGGGAAGGGGCTCTAGGTTCCCCTTCTCATGGATAACAAAATTCCATCTTTAAAATGGAATAAAGAGGGCCTGGGGAAATGGCTCAGTGACTAAGAACACTGGCTGCTCTTGCAGTTGGATTCCCAGCACCCACATGGAGGCTAACAACTGTCCATAACTCCAGTTTGAGGAGATCCAAAACCCTCTTTGACCTCTGAGAGCGTTGCAGGGTATGAGTGCACTTACATATGTGCACAACAATATAGTGATCTGTAGCTCTAGGCTGGGAGGTTTGACTGATAAGTTAACTCTCACCCAGATCTTTGACCACAGTGAGATGCTCAGCTTTCCCCCAAGCTCAGGGCCTGGTCATGCAGGTCAGTTGAGGTTTAGGTTCCTGCACTGCAGAGCTGAGTGACGACACAAGGCAGTCCCTACATGCATGCAGGGTGCCCACTCTGGAAGGTGACATTCACAGTGAGGGTTTTTGGGCTTCTGGTTGGAGACATTTTGGCGGTTAGCAGTGTAGCTGGAGGACTCACCCCTAAGCCTGAAGTTGGAGATTTACTGATCCTTGATCAAATTTACCTACTTAGTTCCTGTGGTCAGAACCCTCTCAGAAGATCTAGGATGCAAAGCTTGGGGGTTCGATGACAGGACTATGAGGCAGAGGCTCTCAGTGCCTGGAAGCAAATGGGAGAAACAGGGAGAGGTACAGAAGGGCACCTATGCATGAAGAGGGCCGGTGGCGACTTCAACAGCTCTGCACAATCTCCATCCTGCGGCTGAAGCTGGAGGCAGATGCTGTTGGCAAGAGCACAGTGCTTGGAGTTAGACACTGAGAACATCGAGTCTTTGGCTAGTTGCTCATCATTAACAAGGTCTTCATGGATTATGAAAACCTGAAGAAGGCAAGTCAGAAGGCAGTTCTAGAGGCTGGGGGACAGCCCATGTGGACACCGGAGCTGCTTGTCTCCATTCTAGTCCTTGACGATCCCAGTTGACCGGCCCAGGAGTGGTCTGGAGCCTCCTTGATGGGATCTAAGTGACTATTGCCGTCATCAGCCTGTGGCTGGGACCGCATGCCTCTTCTTTCCCAGCAGACCACTTGGTACTAGGTCCTTCTTTTCAGCTGCTCTCTCAGAGCAAGTTCATTCAGGCCATATGATGTTTACTCTGAACAGTGTCTTGTACTAGCTTCGTGAGATGGGGCTCTTGTTCATATGGGGGCTCAGTTTTGATTCTCCTAAGACACTGGAGGCAAACAAAATCCAGCCCAATCCTTTTGGACTTTAATATCATAATGTTTTGAGACCAGAGAAACAAAAATAAAATAAAATGGCATAGTATTTGCATTGTAGTATGTGCATTTTTCCATTTACTGCATACTATCCTGCATCCCAGAAGAGCTATGAATGCATTCCAACAGATTTGTAGATCAAATCTTCATGCCACATTATGAGAAGGTTGGACACACCTGCTTTAAATCATGATTGCTCATGTAAGGTAAGTACCCCATAAATAGTTGCTCTACTGTGTTTTTTAATTTTTTAAAATTTTTTGGTCTTTTTGAGACAGGGTCTCCCTTTAGTCCCAGCTGGCTTGGAGTTCGCTATGTAGACCAGGCTGGCCTTGAACTCACAGAGATCTGCCTGCCTCTGCCTCCTGAGTGCTGGGATTAAAGGTGTGTGGCACCAGGCCCCACTCTACTATTTGTTTAGAGAATGATGAACATGTTCAATATAGACACAATTCATTTTCAAGTGTTTTCAGTAGCAGTTGGTCGAATCCATGGATGAGGAACCCTGGGTGTGGAAGATCAGTTATATTCATTTGCACAGATGCAGAAGAAAGAGACAGGCCAATTCAATTGGAAAAGGATGATCTATTGATCTATTTGTAAAGCCATAGTTTAGCTATTTAAAGTATTTCCATTTAGAAAAAAAATCTGGCCTTTTCAATGAATAAATAAAATTTGTTTCTGCTTAACAACAAATACTGTGCTACTTTGAATTAATACTGTGATACTTTGAATTAAGAACATGAGTAACATGTCCTAATAGATATACAACAGCTAAATATTTGTATGCATATTTTTCCAAATTATGTGGAAAATACTGGTTGAAAAAAACCATAGTGGCTGATAATGGCTGAGATGTTCATCCTTTGACTTGCTGACCCGTAAGAACGCAGTAGAGTGGGTCTGGGAGATGGCTCAGTGGTAGAGCACTTGTCTGGCATATGCAAAGCCCTGGGTTCAATTCCCAGCATTGTCCATCCCCCAAATGTAGTGAAGTGTACTGAGGTAAGAAGTGAGCTGCTTTTAGCTCAGGAAGCATCCCTGCATCCCTGTGAGTTAACTTAGGAATCTTCATGGGTGGACTCTGAAGCCAAAGCAATTTTCAGAATGTTTTCTATGCTGATGTTATGACTCAATAAGTCAGCTAGATATGTTCAACACAAGGTTCAGCTTGTTCATTCATGAAACATTATTCTTTTGAAATCTGTCTATGTCAGAACATGTCAGTCTGCCCTATATTTTTGCACTGCCCAAAATCTATAAATAATTCATTTTCACCAGCCTGATGGGTAGATTGGGTGCTTCAGACTTTAAAAGCTTCCCTAGAGTCCTTTGTACACATATTGTTATGCTATGTAGGACTGTCTCTTTGAGAGACATTTCTAGAGACATCATAGGGTAAGACAACATCAGCAGGAAGAGGAGCAGCCAAGTGCCTGTCCTCAAGGAGTGCCTGCCTTGTTGCAGAGACCAGCATGTGTATGTGTGTGTGTGTGTGTGTGTGTGTGTGTGTGTGTGTGTGTATGCCATAACAGTCATGAGAGGAGAGGTATATAAAAAATACCAAGAAAAGCAGTCAGAGCCCAGAATTCCTACGAGAATTTACTTTAAAAATATTTATTTGGGGCTGGAGAGATGGCTCAGCAGTTAAGAACACTTGCTATTCATTCAGAAGACTTAGGTTTGAGTTCCAGCACCCACATGGTAGCTAACAACCATCTGTAACTCCAGTTCCAGGGGATACAGCGCCCTCTTCTGGCTTCCACAGGCATTGCACACACATGGTACACTTACATACATGCAGGCAATATACTCATACATGTTAAAATAAAAAATAATATTGGGCTGGAGAGATGGCCTAGCGGTTAAGAGTGCCAACTGCTCTTGCAGAGGACCCGGGTTTGATCCCCAGCACCCACATGGCGGCTGAGAACCGTCTTTGACTCCAGTTCCAGGGGAATCCAACGCCCTCTTCTGACCTCCGAGTCATTGCACGACATGGGTGCATCATTCTACATGCAGATAGTACATTCCTACACATAAAAATAAATAAATAAAATAAATATTAAAAAAAAACAATAATATCAAGAAAACAGCACACGGTCATGGCCACAGGCCAGTCCAAAGGAGGGAGTTCCCCAATTGAGACTCCCTTAATCCAGGTGTGTCAAGGTGATACTAAAGCTATCCACACAGCACTTATTCACATATCAGACATGAATTAAGACTGTATACCTAAATATTCCTACAAATTCTGATTTCCTTTATATTTCATTTTGTTTTTAATTTTTAAATTCTATTCTCAGTACTTAAAAATAAATCAACTAACTTCCATAAAAAGTAATAAATAATAAATAAAATTTTAAAAATATTTATTTATTTATGTATGGAGTTTGGGTGTTCGCATGCCACGGTGTGTGTGGAGGTCAGAGGACAATTGTAGGAGTTGATTCTCTCCTTCCCCAGGCCAGTTGGTTGTCTCCTTTTACTGTGTGGGTTCCAGGAATCTAACTCAGGTTTCAGGCTTGGTGCCAAGTGCCTTTACCTGATAAGCAGAAAACACTAATTTCTGGAGAAAACACTAATTCATGCACAGGCAAAGCTCACTGCAGAGGAATGCAGACGCAGGTGTTCCAGCAGGGCCTGGGAGGAGGTGGGCAGGCAGTCACTCAGAGGTTGGGCTTGTCTGAGTCCTGGCATAGTCTGTGGAGTAAAAGGAAAAATGTGAGAAGATGAGTCAGCGGGTGGGTCAGGAGCCTTCTGAGTAGGGTTTTGGGAATGGAATGATGTCATCAGAGTAGTGGTCCGGGGCATGTGGCTTGTGCCGTCAGCTGGAGGCAGTTCTTAAGCCTTTCCAGCTTTCCAGTCACTCTGCTTCCTGTGCCTGCTTGAATTTGTAGTCCCTCAGGTTCCAGCTCCGGCCACCTCTGTCACCTTGCCTTCTGCCATTATTGACTCTGGAAATAAACTTCTTTCTATAAGGCAAATAAACTTCTTTCTATAAGTTGCCTTAGTCATGATGTCTTATCACAGCAACAGAAAAGTGACTAATACCGCAAGGCTCTGGCCTAAATGCCTAGCACCACATCAGCCAGGAGCAGTAATGCACGCCTGTGGTCCCAGCATTGGAGAAGCAGGAGGATCAGAAGTTCAAGGTCATCCTCAGCTATGAGGTGGGTTCAAAGCCAGGCTGGGAAATGTGAAACCCTATTTCAAAAAAGAACAAACTCCCTCCCAAACCAACTGTATTAATTACTTTTCTGTTGCTGTAATTAAACACCATGACCAAGGCCACTTATAGTAGAAAGGGTTTATATGGGTTATGGGTCCAGAGCTATAAGAGTCCATCACGGCAGGAGACAGCCAGAGTAGGAAGCTGAGCGAGTGCTCACATCCTCAAGCATTCACAAGCAGCAGACGGAGCAACCAGAAATGTGACTAGGGACTCTCAGAGCCTCCCCCAGTGACCCGCTTCCTCCAGCAAGGCCTCATCTCCAAAAGGGTCCATGAATTTCCCAAATAGTGCCCCAACTGACCTGACCAAGTATTTGAATAATTACCCTATCTGATCTTGTGGGGAGGGGGTGTGTGGGTGGGAGGTGTGGGGGAGGAGGGGTGGGTGTGGGGTGGGTATGTGTGTATGTGTGTATGCAGGTGTGTGGAGGCCAGAGAATACCCTCAGCTGTAGTTCCTCGGGCATCATATTCCTATTTCTTTTGAGACAGGGTCACTCACTGGCCACACGCTGGCCATGAAGCCCCAGGGGTCTACTATCTCCCCTCCCCAACTCTCCCCTGCTGGGATTACAAGGGCACACCGCCACAATCGGATTGTTGCATAGACTGTGGGATCAAACTAGGGCCTCATGCTTTTACTGCAAGCACTTTACCACCTGAGCTCTCTACTAGACCTCCCTACCCATTTGACCTTTTTGTAAATTCTCTTAAACTGTTGTTTAGGGACTGGAGAGATGGCTTAGCAATTAAGACCACTGGCTGCTCTTGCAGAGAACCTAGGTTTGATTCCCAGCACCTACATTATGGTTAACAACTGTCCTTAACCGCAGTTCCAGGCGAATCCAGTGCCCTCTTCTGACTTCCATGGGCATTGCATACATGGATACACTTACACACATGTAGGCAATACACTCATACACATAAAAATAAACTATTTATTTGGTGTAATATAATTGTTGTCTAGCTAGCAATATTCAACTTGATTTCTAAATCATCCCAAATGACTAAAAGTGAGAGTGCCCTCAAATTGGTTTTTGAGTTTTTGTTTTTTCATATTTGGTCTTTTTGAGACAGGGTCTCCCTGTAGCCCCAGCTGGCCTGGAACTTGCTCTGTAGACCAGGCTGGTCTTGAACTCACAGAGATCCGCCTGCTTCTACCTCCCAAGTGCTGAGATTAAGGGCATTCACAAACACTCCCAACATGGCTTTTCAAAAAAATATATAATATATAGATATATTATATATTATGCTCATTTCCAATCTGTCAGTGTGGCTGGTTTTACCTTTCTGGAGTCTTTAGGGAATTCTTCTCTCTTCTTAGTCAGTTCTCTGACTGAGAAATGTTGGTTAGTTGGTTTGTCAATTGTGTCTTTTTATTTCTTTCTCCCTTCTTCCTCTTTTCTTACTTCAGATTTATATTTACTTAAATTTATTTTTATTTTATGTACATGAGTGTGTTGCCTGCATGTGTGTAAGTGCATCCATATTTGCAGAGGCCAGAAGAGGGTGTCAGATTTCCTGGAACTGGAGTTACAGAAGGTTGTTAGCCACCATGTGGGCTAGCTGAACAGGGCCCTCCACAAGAGCAGCCGGTCTCTTAACTCCTGAGACATCTCTCCAGCACCATTGTGGCTTTTTCAACCTAACATCTCAGCCTTCATTTCTAGAACAATGTCTTTTGTTATTTCTTTGATTTTTTTTCTCCCCTCTGTGTTGCCTACTTTTTCTTTCTAAAATTCCCATGATTTGCATGGTGGATTTTCCAGTCAAATCCTTTTCCTCTTCCTCTTCTGACCACGTGTCTAAGTATAAGACATTAACAGCTACTGGTTTCTGGGACACTATCAAGTAAACAATGGCTTGAGGCCAGCGAACATCTAACCTGTACCGTGCTGGGGTTGTGACGGCAGGTTTGGTTTCTCTAATGTGGAGGTGGCAACTGAGTAACACAGTAGAGTCAGAGGAAAAACCAGTGCATTGAAAGGCAGAAAAAAATCTGTCCTGGACTCAGCCCTATTTACTACTGAAGGATTGTGGGTAGACTATCTGCTAAGAGGGTTAATAACAGTTCCTTCCACCTTGTAAATGATGTCACTCCTTTTCCACTAAGGCAAAGCTATCTTCCCTTCCCTTGAACATATGTGACTTGCTCTGGCCAGTGGGAAGTGGTGCTTTCTAGTTGTGACCTAGGCAACTTTCACATTCACCTCCTGAGTCCAGTCCAAACTATAATATATATATATATATATATATATATATATGTGTGTGTGTGTGTGTGTGTGTGTGTGTGTGTGTATGTCTTGGATGTGCAAAGTAGACAAAGAATAATGAAGGTAAATCTTGGAACATACCATCAAGTTTCAGTAAGATTTGCAAAAAGCTGTGAAGTCCTTTTTTTTGTTTGTTTTGTTTGTTTTTGTTTTGTGTTTTTTAAAATTTTATTTATTTTCGCATGTAGGTTTGTGCACCCGTGTCATGCAATGCCGTGGAGGTCAGAAGAGGGTGTCGGTGGATTCCCCTGGAACTGGAGTCAAGGACGGCTCTCACCTGCCATGTGGGTGCTAGAGATCGAACCCGGGTCCTCTGCAAGAGAAGTCGGCGATCTTAACCGCTAGGCCATCTCTTCAGCCCCCTTGTTTTTGTTTTTTTTTAAAGCTGTGAAGTTTTAAAGAAACTTGTGTTGGGGCCACGCATGGTGGCACACGCCTTTAATCCCAGCACTCAGAAGGCAGAGGCAGGCAGATCTTTGTGAGTTCAAGGCCAGCCTGGTCTAGATAGCAAGCTCCAGGCCAGCTGGGACTAAAGGGAGACCCTGTTTCAAAAAGACCCAAAAAAAAAAAAAAAAAAAAAGATACACACAACTGGCCTCACTTTCCCCAGAAATAGCCAACTGTGACTTCTTTAACTGCCTCGGTTTGTGATAAGATACCTACAAAGTTTAGCATGAATTGAATAGTCTGGTATTGTACAGTCTCTATATGTTCAGGTTCACCAGCTGCCCAAGATAAACTAGAAATTCTTTTGGATATTTGGTAGCTTTTACACTTTCCACATGTCAGTTAAATGTTTCCTGTAGAGGAACTCCCACCACACAAGTAGAAGAGGCATGGAGCCTCTGCCCTGTGTTTCTTACATGCATTCTATTCCAAGGTGTTCACAAACAGTAGAAAGACAAATAACATGGTTTCTGTCTTTAGAGCCGTCGAAGCAGGGGAATCCTAAACATAAATCAGAATTGTACCAAAAATGTTTTGTTTTCTACTCGTCTTTTGGTGGCACTCACATGTAATGTTTAGTGACAATGCTGGGTAACCCAGGATCTGGGCTGGGTGTTGGGACCCCAGTTGGGGGAGACTTTGCAGCTGTGGCAGTGGGTACAACACTGAATGTCTGTTGTCCTGGCTGTCATCCTCTGGTTCCTAAGAGTGATATGAGGCTCAAGTAGAAAGAATAAAGGGATGTTCAAACAAGATGGGCACAGGGCTGGGGAGATAGGGCAGATGGTAAAGAGTTCATAGCCTAAGCATATGGACCTGATGTTTGACCCCCAACCCAGGCAAAGGCTCTACCTAGCCTAGTCTGTGAGCTCCAGGCCAATGGGAGACCTTGTCTAGACAGGGTGGATGACTGCAGACAAACAGCATCTGATTGGCCTACACAAGCCCGCTTTCACATGCACCTACACACACTCACACCCATAGATGGAGAGAAGATGGAATCAGCAAGACCTCGAGAAAAAGCAGGGAGGGCATTTCATAACCTAATTCCAGACCCCTCCAGCTTGAGGGTTGAAAGCAGCTCTGGGCTCCGGTGCTGCGCGTGTGACTCTTCTGTAAAGCAGGTTAGAAAAGAAACAGGAAAACCGAGGGAGGACTTGGTCAAGCAGATGAGGAAACAGACCAACAACAACAACAACAACAACAAACAAAAGAAAGAACCTGCAGTTAGGAATGAAGTTAGGCAGATTGTCTGTTGGAGCTTCAGGTTCAAAGCCCCACCTAGTCAGGAACTGGTGGTCTAGAGGCAGGGCTACTGGGTGCAGGGGGGCAGGGCGAGGCACAGCAGGGTTGAGACCCACAAGCGAGCAGTGGTGTCTCAGGGGACAGGGTACCTTCCTGAGTGGAAGAGAGACTTCTGGTTCCAACCAACCCTCGTCCTCCCACAAGTTGAGACCTCTTTGAGAGTCTGGAGTCCCCAGTTTTGTTTGGCTGGACCGGACAAACCGCCCTCCTCCAGCTGGTGAGCAGAGGTTAAGCTAATCTGTCTGCGGAGGGTCATGAAGGTCCCAAAAGCCCAGCTCGGGGAATTTTACCCTGCGTGGCATCGCCGCCTAGAAGCCCAAAAGAATGTGTGTGTGTGTGTGTGTGTGTGTGTGTGTGTTACGCCAGTTTACTGAAGTCTTACCCATTTACCAGGGCCAAGGCTGAGTACCGGACGAGGTTCTCAGGGAGTTAGAGGAAACGTTGGAGGCTGGGTGGGCCTGGGGAGGTGGCAGGGCTACCCTGCAGGGCAGGGCCCGGGCGGCGTTCCCGGGGCGCGGCGGGTTGGGGAGGGTGAGTCACCCTGGGCCGGGGTGGGAAAGGGCCGGGGAGGGGCGGCGGGGCGGGGCGGGCCTTGCCCGAGAGGATGTGGCGGGTATAAAAGCCCCACCCAGGCCAGCAGGTCCTGCTCGCCATCTGGGGACGCTCGCTGTTCTAAGCGCCCGGCCCAGGTAAGCGGGGCGCGGCGGGCCGCCCGCTATGGCCTCGGGGCTGCAACGCTGAGCGGGACTCCGGGAGGCAGGGAAGGGAGGAAGCGGGTCGGGGATGGGGACAGGCTCTGCGGACCCCCGAGAGGACTGGGAGGGACCGGCCGCAGTAGGTGTTCTCCGGGCGAGAGAGCAGAGCTGTCCGTCGGGGAGGTGAAGGCACTCTGCAGCAGGCCTGGGGGTTCAGGGTAGAGTAGGGGATCGTGCATCCTCCTGGGGAGAGGGGAGACGCTGCGCTGCAGAGGGGCTTTGCATTCCAGACGTGCCATGCGCAGGCGGGAGGGGCTGGGTGTGGCCGCCCAGAGCGTTGGGCCCTGCAGTGAGCTGGGCTCTGGACTTTTCCATCGGTTTGACAAAGCTTCCCCACTCTGAAAAGTAACTACCCTGTGTTTCAGGTTAATGTTCTTGCAACAGACATGCATTTGTGGAGTCTGAACAAGATACAGCAGGGAGGGCCTGGCGGGAGGGGGCGGGAGGGGCGGGGAGGGGAGGGCGAGAAGTTGAAAATTGGGGTATCCAGCGCTCCCCCACCACTCGACTCATGAAACAAAATCTCAGCTCATTCTTCACCAGCAACTGTAGATTGTCTTGTAGGACAGCGACCTTGGAGTTCACTGATATCCGGGAGTTTCCCTCTAGCTAGAACAAGCAAGAGGGCTGCCTAGACTGTTGCTCCCTCAGAAACCATCGTGAGTCAGGGGACTGCAGCTATGGAAAAGGGCGTGGCTCCTGGGTGGCAACTTCTAATTCAGGCCTGGGGTTTCCAGAAGTTTATCTATGAAAGTGATTTCCAAAAACTGATTCTTAGCTCCACCCACACAGTTATTAAAGGTTTCTGAAACAAGTTCATTAAAAAAAAATAGGTGAAGTATATTGAAATACCGAGTACCATAGAAATGTTTTTTTTTTTAATGCCATTCTGTGGCATAGTGTGACAGTACCAGTACCCAGTAGATAGAGGCAGGAAGATCCACAGTTTGAATCCAGCCTAAACTCTACTGAGGAGCCAGGCCAGGCTGAACTGCATAACAAGAGGCCCTGTCTCAGAAGAAGAACTCGAGGGCTGCTGGTTTGGGTGGCACTCACCTCTAATACCAGGGGGCTTGGGAAGCAGAAGCAGGTGGATTTCTATGGTGGTGAGGCCAGCCTGATCTACATAGTAAGTTCCAGGGTAGCCATGACTACACAGTGAAACTCTGTCTCAAACAAAATCAAGAGCTGGGTGGTAGAACGCTATCGTAGGGTGCAAAAGGTCCGGGGTTCATCCCAGAACTGAAACAAAAGTCATTTGTGAAGAAAGATTTGCTGTTTTAAATTCTCAGCCCTTAATAGCAAAGTTCAGCTCTTGGAGTCCACTGCAGTGAGCTGGCAACACACAGGGGGTCTGAAACACAGTCTGAGAAGCAGAATGCTTGCCCCCACCCCAGCAATCCTAGAGAAGGTCCTTAGGGTCCCAGACTAATGCAGAAAGAAACACTTACCATGCACCATCTGAGGGCTGTCTGACTCCAGTAATGGGAAGGGAAGGCTGGTGGGGGGGTGAGATCTTTGGGGAGGAAGAATAAATCACTGACATTTTCTGGTTCTTAGTTTTAAAGATAGTCTTGATTAAATTGTGTATACTGGAAACGTGTCTTTGCCTCGTCCCCACTTTTTCTCCTGCCTTCCTCTCCCCCAACACTGGCTGTGGAGACTTGTGTAATTCCGTGCCACACCCTCTTCTTCCTCATTCCAGTGTCTGTTGCTCTCAGCCAAAGCCTAGCAAACTGAATCAGCATTAAGGGCTAGTTGGTGGTCCCAAAGTCCTGGATTTTTTTTTCTTTTTTTTTTTGGCCTTTTTGAGACAGGGTCTCCCTGTAGCCCCAGCTGTCCTGGAACTCACTCTGTAGACCAGGCTGGCCTTGAACTCACAAAGATCCGCCTGCCTCTGCCTCCCAAGTGCTAGGATTAAAGGCGTGCGCCACCACACCGGGCCCAAAGTCCTGGATTTCTAAAAAGGCAAATACGAAGCCTGGTTAACTTAAATAGATCTCTTATTTTTAGAATTCCTGATAGTAGACTCAAAGGACCACAACATCCAGGCAACTTGAAGGGGGATTGTAGGGGAGACCAGAGCGGAAAGCTGCCCTCTGTGGCTTAAGAGGTTTTTCACCCTAAGTCCACTAATGATCCTGAAGTCCAAGGGTTTCTTCGGAAGCATCCATTGCCTCAGCCCTGGGAGGAGGAACCAACTATCCTCTTTGTCTGCTGGGGGGCCTATGGTTTGGCGGTAGACAACCCCTATGCACTGCTGAGTCACTGGTGATGCTTTGACCGGGAACTTGGGCTTGGACTGGAGCCTCAGTATTTCGTGTCCTGTCTTTGAGCTATTGAAGTACCTTATTGATTGGCATGCAGTCTTGGCTATCGACTTTCTGGGTAGTTTCTGATTTAAGTAGTTTTCCTGGCAAAGCAGACACTCTTCTAAATTGCCACTGATGTTAAGGGCTGTGGCTTCTTCCTGCATCAGCTGACCTTTTGTTCTCGTTCTTGGCTTCTGCAAGGTGCAGGGCCTACTGAGCCCTATTTCATTAGGGGATGGGGGGGTGTGGAATAAGGAGTCCCAGGCTTTATGAGTTGCTTTAAACATTCGTTTGCTCCACAAACTGTCTTTTAGGTGTCCCCTATGTTCTACCTACTGCTGGGGCTATTTGAGATACAGCAGTGGACCAAACACTACACACATGTGCATATACAACATACATACACATATTAACACATACATACAGAGGAATGTCCCCCTTCCCCCCACTCCCTGCTATTTAGATTTTTTTAATTTATTGGGGAAAGAAGGAAAAGAGACAAAAATAGGTAAATTATATAGATAGCAATTGGACTTGAAATTTTTTTTTTTTTGTCTTTTTGAGACAGGGTCTCCCTGTAGCCCCAGCTGTCCTGGAGCTCACTATGTAGACCAGGCAGGCCTTGAACTCACAAAGATCCACCTGCTTCTGCCTCCCAAGTGCTAGGATCAAAGGCGTGTGCCACCACACCTGGCTGGACTTGAAATTTTATGTTTTCATAAATTAATATTCCTTTCCCAGCCTGATGGGCCTCTTTTCCCCTCTTCAATCCAGTTGTTTTATAGACAGACATGGTGTTGAGCTCATGTGAAAGAAGCTTATACAGTTCCTGGCCCTAACCTTCCTTCCAGAATTGTTTATAAGGCTGAAATAGAAATCAGATGTTCCTAGTTTTCTGCTTGTAGGCACCTTCTTCCTTCATCCACCCTAGGCCACGCCCTTTTCTAGCTGTGGCCCATAAGAGAAGAAATTCCAGTCCTTAGCAAAAACTCTTTCCACTCATTCATTGTCTGGCGTGTTTTCCTTCTGTTTCCAGAGGCTGTCCCCATCCATGTTGAGGGGATGGGTCATCGGCGGGGGTGTGGGGAGGGGTCTGGAAATGGCCACACTAGTGGTTCTCAGAGGTTCCACTGACATGATCTCCAGATGTCCCTCTTAAGGGGCACAGCAAAGCTTTTAAGTGATCTGAGCACCAAAATCATTTTAGGGTACCCATCCTTAGCACCCAAGCCAAGTTCTAATCCCAGACGGTGTGGAACGCTCTGACTGCAGGGAGCAGCCGCGGCATGGAAAGTTTGCCCATGCCCTTTGCCTCCTCACACCCTGATGACGCTCACAGCTCAGAGGAAGTCAGAGTTCCAAGGCCATGTGGACCTTCTGCCTCCTTCACCACGTCTCTCTTCCTGCTTGTTCACCTGGGTACTGCCTTTCATACTCTGTCGTGTGGCAGAGCTGCCCAACAGTGTGGGTCAGAATGGGTGTCAGCTGCTTCTCACAATTGGAAGAGGGATCTGGGTTTATGAAGATGTGCAGAGCCTGGGAATGGAAAGCCCTGACTCTGAATGGGTAGATCTGAGCTTGCTAAAGTGCTCAGGCTGAGGGAGAGGGAGAAAATAGAGGAAGGAGACTGTAGGAAAAGAACAAAATGGACACAAAATGGAAAGACTTGGTGTGTGTAAACCCCCCCCCAAGTTGTCATTGAACAACCTACTATGTGATGGGTACTGTTAGACTTCTACATCAGAAGACAAGAATAAAAGCCCTGTAGCTGACCAAAGTGGAAGGTGAGCTTCACACACTCAACTCTGATGTTTCACAGATGCACAAAGAATGGCAAGAGGGGAGGGCATGGAGGGTGTTCGAAAGAGGTGACATCTGCTGTGATTTTACATAGCCTAAAATTGGATGCCCACCAACCACGATAGTGTTCCCAGTCGAGGGGACTTGGGGGGTGGCAGACAATGCTGAGCACCTTTGGAGGACAGCTAGTGGTCTAGCTTGACTTCTGTAGAATAGGGAGAGTGTATGTGCAAGTGTGGGGTGTGCGCATGCCTAGAAGGTATTGAAGGAGGGCTGGATAGAGTGCTTGCCTGAAGCCCTGAGTTCACTGCTTAAACTGGGAGGCAGGAGAAACGGAAGTTCAAATCCTCTTTGGCTCCTTCAAGGCCAGCCTGGGTTACATGAGATCCTGGGAAAAGAGAGAGAGAGAGAGAGAGAGAGAGAGAGAGAGAGAGAGAGAGAGAGAGAGAGAGAGAGAATGAATTTGAGGAAAGATAGGTAACTCCAGAGTATGGTGCATCAGCTTGAATGCTGAACTTGGATTTTTTTTCCTTTCTGGCAGCCAGGCCCTGTTGGAAACCCGATATGAAGGCCATAACACACTGAAGTTGAGTTATGAATGTTGGGCTCTATTTTCCAACCCTGAAAGTGCCTCGTGCCAAATGGCACCATTCTTCCCTCTCCTCTCTTTCCATGCACTCTAACTCTGCTTGGGGGTGGGGGTGCGGCTCCTATACCAAGAAGTGGCAATGGTCTGTGGCTAGCAAACAAATATTGATTTAGATCAGACAGCGGAGGGATCAGCCAGAACAAGCACAGCCTCCTGCTCGGACTGATCAAGGCCAGGGGCAGAATTCCAGATGTTCTGAGGATTGCCGTGACCCTGTGACTCAGACATTAATCACAGCCATAAAACAAAGGGGGGAAAGTCTGTGCTTTTCAGAAGGTTCTGTTAACCAAAGATGATTTAGGGATGGAGAGTGGGGTACAGTGGGAGCCCACTCCTCTTCTTAGACATGCTTTTTCCTTGTTTAAACTTCAGTGTGGCTTGTGCACTGTGTTGTCCAGGATCCACAGTAAGGGCTGTGGTGGGGAAACCCAGCCCTCCACATCCCCACCCCCACCCATTTTTGCTTTAAAAATCCTGGTTTTGGGTCATTCCATCCTGATTGATTCATCCTGGTTGCTAGGCGTCTGTTTTGTAGTAACCTAACAGCACTCCAGGGCTCTACCACATGAGTGGGCGTGTCTCCAAAACTGCTGGGTTAGGTTCTCTGTAGACCAGCCCTGTAGTAACACGGCTTTCTTTGTTGGAATTAATATTTGGGCTTTTGGGAACCACTTTTTTGATGGAGATCAGCGAGTCTTGTTTTCCTACTCCACATGTTGCCTTTTAAAATTTCTCAGACGTTTGCAGCTCATTCACTTTGCTTTCCTTTTCTGAAAGGAAAGTTAAAACGGCTTCCTTTGTAGTACTGCTGTTGCCGGAACTGTGGTTTTGAAATGAAATAGTAAAATGTTAATAAGATCTAGTTTTTGAAATACTTTATTGATTATTTTAATTTTATGTGTATGAAGGTATTGCCTGCATGTATATAAGTACACTCATGTTCCAAAATCCTCACAGAAGTCAGAGAAGGGTGTGGGATCCCCAGGAATTGTAATTATGGATGGTTGTTAGCCACCACGGGGATGCTGGGAACCAAATCTGGGTCCTCTGCAAGAACAGCTGTGCTCTTAACTGCTGAACCATCTCTCCAGCCCCAAGATCTAGATTTTTTTGGGGGTCTTTTTTTTTTTTGAGACAGGGTCTCCCTGTAGCTCTGGCTGTCCTGGAACTCACTCTGTAGACCAGGCTGGCCTCGAACTCACAGAGATCCGCGTGCCTCTGCCTCCCAAGTGCTAGGTTAGATGGGTCTTGAGTATATTGCCTGCATGTATGTAAGTGCACTTGTGTTTTGCAATGCTGGAGATCAGAAGAAGGCTTTGGGTCTCTTGGAACTGGAGTTATAGATGGTTGTTAGCCACCATGTGGGTGCTTGAACCCGGGTCCTCTGCAAGAGGACCAGTGCTCTTACCCACCAAGCCAATTCTCCAGCCTCCAAGATCTAGTTTTTTTGGTTTTTATTTGTTTGTTTTCTCTTTTTGAGACAGGCTCTCCCTGTAGCTCCCAGCTGTCCTGGAACTCACTATGTAGACCAGGCTGGCCATTGAACTCACAGGGATCTGCCTGCCTCTGCCTCTGGAGTGCTGGAATTAAAGGTGTGTGCTACAATTCCCAGTTCAAGATCTAGTTTTTTAAAAATATTTTTTATTCTTTGAGAATTCCATAGGATGTACTTTGATGCTAGTCACTCCCAGTACCCCCCTAACCCATTCCGGCCTAGTCACTCCCAGTACCCCCGTAACCCATTCTGGCCTAGTCACTCCCAGGACCCCCCTAACCCATTCCGGCCTAGTCACTCCCAGGACCCCCCTAACCCATTCCGGCCTAGTCACTCCCAGGACCCCCCTAACCCATTCCGGCCTAGTCACTCCCAGGACCCCCCTAACCCATTCCGGCCTAGTCACTCCCAGGACTCCCCTAACCCATTCCGGCCTAGTCACTCCCAGGACCCCCTAACCCATTCTGTAACCACTCCCACTTCTACTCCCCCTCCCCCCACACTTTGTGTCCTTGTGTTTTTTCTTTGGTAACCCATTGTCTCTAGTTTGTGCTATCCAGACACTTTTGGGTGTGGGCCGTCCACTGGCGTGTAGCCAGTGGTAGTTTGTTTTCTTTTTTTTAAGGATGAAACCACAAATGATCTATAAAATAGTTCCATGTTAAGTGGAAATGACTGGCTTTCTGGCAACTTTGCAGATTCCGTTACTGCCAGCTTTGCCCCCTCAGAGCCTTCTGGCAATTGAAACTCATACACTAAACTTTTCAAGGCCAGAGGAGACTGTTCCCTTCAACAGGGCAGGGCCGAGGGAGTCCTTGTGTTCCCATCAGTGTGGGAGTCGCTTCAGGCTGAGGTGGGTGTAGTCCTCAGCGTCTCCCTGGACTGCTTTCGCTTGTTTTCTTAAACAGAAGCACATTGCTTGATGAAGGGCCCTTTTTCACAGTCGGTTCCCAGCCTACCCTGGGAGCCAAGGCCTTGGGGTACAGGGTGTTCTCATCAACAGATGGATCACCTGATACTTCTTTCTGGACTGCAAGTTGAAACCAGTTGGTCAACTGGGTGAGGTTGAGGTGCTGGAAAGAGAGATTCAGTTCTGGGGAGGAGCGTCTCCGCTTGGAGCACACAGTGCACAGTGAATTCACACTGAGTGGTGGAGTTAGTACAGGTGGCATTTTTATTACATTCTCTTTTTGAGGGAGGGTCTCATGTAGCCCAGGCTGGACTCAAACTCAATATGTAGCAAAGGTGGCCTTGGACTCATCCTCCTGCCTCTGTCTTCTGTATACTGTGGTTATAGGCATGAGCCAGCACACCTGGTTTTTGTAGACTTCTTTTAAAATCTTGTCCAAAGCAATAGATGCACTAAAGGCAGAGGATTGTTTATAGTAAGAAAGAAGCATCCAGAGGAAGTGTCCCAATGGAAAGGTCAACCTGTTTACTGGGTCTTGTTCACTTTGGCCTTCAGGCTCTCCACTATTTCTGTAGTCAAACTTGACTTTGCACCGTCCATTCAGAGGCTTCCATCTGGGTTACCACAGTGCATGGAGAGACCCTGCCTCAAAGGGAGAGTGGAGAGTAACAGAGCCAGAGACCCAGCATCCTCTTCTGGCCTCTGTGCATGCACAGAGACATGTGCACAGAGACATGTGCATCTTCATGCAGTGTGTGGTTACCCTACCCTCAAATACACGTGCACACAGTCTGTCTGGTGCCTGGTCTGTGCAGATACTCTTGAATTTGTGAGGGGAGCTGGGACTTGATGGGGAAGATGCGACAAAACATATTCCTCCTGTCTTTGAATCATACGTAAGTATTTGCTGTTTGATTACTTGTTGCATGGAGGGCACTCAATACAGCCTGCTGAATGGATGCAGGAAGTGATGTGAAAAACACCATGGCGTTGAAAGGCTGGGGAGAGCTGTGTGGAAAGGGGCTATCCTGACCCTGTTGGAGCACTGTCAAACCAGTGGAGACATGAGGAACGCTCGCCATAAAATAGGGTGGAAGCAAGTACGGCAGTGCACACCAGTAATCCCAGAACTTGGGAGGCCAAGGCAGGACGACCCTGAGTTTGAAGCCAGCATGTGGTGCATAGTGACATTCTGGCTTTTTTCTTTTCTTTTGTGTATATGTGTGGATGGTGAGCATGTGTTATGCATGTCCACATGGGTGCAGGCATGGGCACACTTGTACATCTGTCTGCATGCCTATGGAGGCCAGAGTTTGAAATTGGTGTTTTCCTTGATCTGTATCCACTTTTATTCATGGAAGGAGGAACTGTCCCATTCAGCCTCTAGCCAGCCAGCCCTTCCCAGAGGTCCTCTGTCTCCACCTTGTCTGGGCCACTGGGGTTACAAGTGGGTGCCATCCCTGGGTTCTGGAGGTTTGGACTCTGATCTGCACACTTATGCAGCATGTGCTTCATCCACTGAGCCATCCCCTGGGCCCATGGCACCCTGATTTTTAAAAAAGGAAAGGAGCGAGGAAAGAAGAGAAAGCAGGGAATAAGAGGTGAAGTGAACCAATCCGCTGTCAAGAAAGGAGAAGCAAGGAGCAGGTTGGCGCCAGTCCCCCCAACCTCCTCCTCTAAAAAAGCAAATCTGTAAAGATTACATTTTGTGTATATGACTGCTTTGCTTGCATGTATGTATGTACACCATGTGTGTGCAATGCCTGAGAAGGCCAGAAGAGGGTGTCACATCTTCTGGGGTTGGAGATACGAAGGTTGCTAGCTGCCACGGGGGTTCTGGGAACCAAACTTGGTCCTCTGCAAGAACCATAAGTGCTTTTCACCACTGAGCCATCCAGCCCTCTTAGTCTTCTTTTGCTTGAGAGGAGAAAGAGGGAGGTGTGGCTGGTTTCGATGCTGATCTGTTGAGGGCTGCACTCTGTTGGAGTTAGAGGAAACACTGGGCTTGATTTCAAACTATCTGACACTATCAGATGGAGAGATCTCATTGGTAGGGGTAGAGAGGACCCACTCGATGAAGGAGCAGTCTGATTATAAATGGTGGAACAGAAATCAAGACTTGTGGGGTTTCCAAAACTCCTCTTATTTGTCCTCTCAGGGTGTTGCGGCTGTGGGAGAACTGGCATGAATAGAGAGTGTGAGGTAAGGACCTCAGACTGTCTCTGGCCTGCCCAATCCTGGGGAAGGTGTTCCATGTGGGCAGCCGTCTGCAAAGGCAGAGCTCACAGCTGGGAAGACAGCTTGAAAGAACAAAAACTTGCTGTGCTCTGTAGTTGAGATTGCCTAAACAGCAGAACCTGAGTGAGGAGCCGGATTTACTAAATACAAGGACTTGCATCCACACGGTGAAGGCGGAGACAACTGGGCCACTTGCATGCAGCTGGTAGTGATTTTCATTTGCGTCATTCTGGATCGCACTTTAGAATTTTTGTCTAGAATCCGGCAAGGCAGATAACAACCTTTTATTTCTGCTGTGGATGTTCAGGATAAGAGACCCTGACAGTTTGGCCCCAAGTGGAGGGTGGGCATTTCTTACTCTAGCAATGAAGACATTAACTCAATATATAGGCTTCAGTTGATCTGGCTGTGCAAAAGGATTTTGGATTGTGATTGGACCCTGACTTTCTGGGGTTCTCTAGACCAGTACCTCTTCGGACCTTCTTGGGCATTGCATGACATGGGTGTACTTACATACATGTAGGCAATGCACTCATACACACAAAATAACATAATAAATAAAAAGGCTATTACCCGGAGATCTTGCACTATTAAGTCTTCAATGTCTGATGTGTCCTTCATGCTTATAGCGTATCTCTGGACTGGACACATTTCAAGTACTTGATTGCTATGTGATGATGGCTAGGACATTGGATAACAGCCGTATAGAACACAACTTGAAAAAATATTTAAATTTTTTTCTTGTTTTAATTTTTTCGATTTATTTATTTTATGTGTATGGGTGTTTTACTGCATGTAATCCTTTGTGTTTCACCTTTCATCTCTTTCCCCGCCCCTAGCTGCCATTCAATATTTCACTGTCTACATAGTGTGGCCTTTCTAGAAAGTCATGTAGTTGGAGCCGGGCGTGGTGGTGCTCAGGAGGCAGAGGCAGGCGGATCTCTGTGAGTTCAAGGCCAGCCTGGTCTACAGAGTGAGCTCTAGGCCAGCTGGGACTGAAAGGAGACCCTTTCTCAAAAAAAAAAAAAAAAAAAAAAAAAAAGTCATGTAGTTGGAATCACAGCCATATGCAGCCCTTCGGACTAACTTCTTTCATCTAATAATATGCATTTAAAGTTCCCTCATGTCTTTTGATAGGTTTGATAGCACAATTCTTCTTAGCACCTAATAAAAATCACATTTTGTAGATAAAGTACAGCAGACTTTTATGAAAAAGTTTTTTTTTTTTATAATTTTTTAAAATTTATTCTTGTATGTGTATGAATGTACTGTCTGCATGTAGGTCTGTGCACCCGTGTCGTGCAATGCCACGGAGGTCAGAAGAGGGCGTCGGATTCCCCTGGAACTGGAGTTAAAGACAGTTCTCAGCCGCCATGTGGGTGCTGGGGATCGAACCCAGGTCCTCTGCAAGAGCAGTAGGTGCTCTTAACTGCTAGGCCATCTCTCCAGACCCCAACTTTTAGAGCAAGACTTCGTACCATGCAGAGTGGTGTGGATACACAGGACACTGGGGAGAGGATGCAGCGTGAGGGGGTGGGCATGGAGGTGACTGGAGCACTTGGATTAGCTTCCTTTTTGCCTAGCTTAAAAGGATTCAGAGACAGACACAGACACAGAGAGACAGAGGTGGAGGCAGAGCGAGCTCTAGCCCAGTATTATCCTCTTGCAAAAGCACATCCCTGATGACACATAAAGGTGACCCTTGTCTCCCCATCATTCCACCCCACAGCAAGTCTAGAATCTGCTTAGTCCAAAATGTTCCTGTAAGTTGGCAAAACCGTCTATGCCAAATACTGTCTCTAGAACAGTTTTTAAAAAATAGTTATTTATTTATTTTTTATTTATTTATTTAGACAGGGTCTCCCTATAGCCCTAGCCGGCCTGGAACTCACTCTGTAGACCAGGCTGGCCTTGAACTCACAGAGATCCGATTGCCGCTGCCTCCCGAGTGCTAGGATTAAAGGCGTGTGCCACCACACCCAGCTTCAAGATGGTTTTCAGTCATCATGTGGGTGATGGGACTCAAACCTGGGTCCTCTGCAAGAGCAGTTGGCGCTCTTAACCGCTGAGCCATCCCAGAGCAGTTTTATGACAATATTTAGACAGCAAGATCCTGAAGAGAAAAGAGGGCTGAATTTCCATGGGTTCCAAAAACTTTAATTTTTTTTTAATTTATTATTTTTTATGTGTATGAGTGTACTGTCTGCATGTAGGTTGGTGCACCCGTGTCATGCAATGCCACCGAGGTCAGAAGAGGGCGTCAGATTCCCCTGGAACTAGAGTTAAAGATGGTTCTTAGCCACCGTGTGGGTGCTGGGAATTGAACCTGGGTCCTCTGCAAGAGCAGTCGGTGCTCTTAACTGCTGAGCCATCTCTCCAGCCCCCCCCCCAAAGACTCTTAAAGAGAAACCCAACACCACTGGTGACTGCTTCAGGAAGCAGCTCTGTGCTCTACTCTGTATTGGGTAAATATATATAATAAAGCTTCTTTATAAATACTTCTTGTATTTATTTTCTGCCAGACGGCATGCCTTGTCTCTGTAGCAGTCAGTTTATTGCCAGTTGAGCACTCTTGATGGTGGGGGGGGGGCAAACATGGCAAATCACTTTTAAGAACTGTGAGACCACAAAGCTTAAAAAAGCCATATATCATTATGACAGCACTAATGGCCGAAGTGTATTAGCTGGAGGAAGATGGTGTCCTTACAGCTACTCTGAATCCCAGATGCAAGAAGCTAAGCCCTGGATGGGATGTGTTCATAGCAGAAAATTGGCCTATTAGTGGCGTAATATCCTCTTTGTGTGTGTATACATATTGGTGTTGGGGGTAGGAGGGGGTGGGTGTTTGTGCATATGTGTGTAGGTGAAAGTCTCTCATTGGCCTGGGGCTAGACCATTGGACTATGCTGCTGGCCAGAGAGCCCCAGGGATTTACTGTCTCCCAGTGCTGAGATTACAAGCCCTTGGTACACACTTAGCTTTTGTCATGTGGGTTCTGGGCAGCCAATTGAGGCCCTCATGCTTGTAAGGCAAGTGCTTTGTGGACTAAGGAAGTGATCTGGACCTATTACTAGAAGCCACCTTCGAGAGCAGGTCAGCATGGAGATGCTACTGATTACTGACACAGAAGTAGTGATGTGTGATGTGCTTATCACTTTTGATAGAAGACTCCGTTCTCTTCTGTTGAAACAAGTGGCATTCATCTCCCTATAGCTCCAGCTGGCCTGGAACTCACTCTGTAGACCAGGCGGGCCTTGAACTCACAGAGCTCCAAATGCCTCTGCCTCCTCAGTGCTAGGATTAAAGGTGTGCGCCACCATGCCTGGCTTAAAGATGGTTCTTAGCTACCACGTGGGTGCTGGGAATTGAACCCCGGTCCTCTGCAAGAGCAGTCGGTGCTCTTAACTGCTGAGCCATCTCTCCAGCCTGAAGCCTTTCAGTTTTACATTCACAGAGAAGACTCCAGGTCCTGTGTCACCAGAGCCAGAGAAAGAATCGCTAGTTTAGTAGTCCACCCCCAATCTAAGGCATCTCGACTCTAAGCTATAATTTTCCCAGTTGTAAGATTCGGAATTGCCTGCATTTGAAAAACAAAAAAATTGCTCTAATAGTCTCAGATGAAATGGTCCAAGAAGAAGACATTAGTGTGATGAATTGCTGCGCTTTGGGGTAAAAGAAAGCTTCTTTATAAAGACGTCTTGTATTTATTTATTTTGCAGCTTTTTTCAAAATGTCCACTGTCCACGAAATTCTGTGCAAGCTCAGCTTGGAGGGTGACGTAAGTATTTAACTTCTTTCTCACTTTGTGTGTTTGTGTAAATGAGATGTCTGTACAACCATGCTACGGTCTCCACACATAAGGAAATGGGGCAATAATTCAGTCACTATTACTCTGTCGTCGTTCCCCCCACCCCGCCCCGGCTTCCTCATTGCTTTAGCTATTTCTAGAAATTCTATTTGAAATAAATGTCATGGCCCCATAGACGTTTTTGACATTGCATGTAAACTGGACAGTGTTAGCAAGATGGAATGGCTGGAATTTTATTCTCCTTTGCCTACCACATCAGCAGTAATTAGTGCTTTGAATGTACATGAGTTTTAATGTCATGCCTTGGGATTTTATTAATATTTAGCATAGGCTTCAGCCATGTCCCAAAATGATTCCTGTCTTTTAGACTTATTTCAGGGAAGGACTTATATTTCTTTTTTATTTAAAACCCCACTGAAGCCGGGCCTGGTGGCGCACGCCTTTGATCCTAGCACTTGGGAAGCAGAGGCAGGCAGATCTCTGTGAGTTCAAGGCCAGCCTGGTCTACAAGAGCAAGTTCCAAGCCAGCTGGGGCTACAGGGAGACCCTGTCTTGAAAAGACCAAAAAGAAAAAAAAAAAAAACCTACTGGGTCCAAGTAGTGCTGTCCACACGTGCATGAGGGTGGGGACATCTGCTAGGGTCGGGGCAGCTAGCTGGACGTCCATCCCTCCCTCTGCAGCCAGCAAGTGCTGATAGCCCCTAAACTGGGGTGAGTCTTGGGAGCCCTTCCCTCTTTTTTTTTCCCCCTCTTCTCTTTTCAATCAAGCACCTAGGAAAGCTTTTTTCCAAAAATGAGTCAGAATGTATCTTTTTAAAAAATGAGTAAAATTAATCATGTTTTCTTTTATTTCTTTGGCTTTTGTTTTTGCTTTGGCTATCAGGGAGCTCCGAATTTGTCTTTTAAAGAGCCACTTTGGGTTGTGTGTGCAAGACCCTCTCCATTGCCTGCGATTCTCATTCTCTCCTCACCCCGCTTCTGTCAGGGTTCACTATGTACCCCTGGCTGGCTTGGAACTCGCTGCTATGTAGACTGGGGTGAAACTCAGAGACCACTCTGTCTCTGCCTCATGAGTGCTGGGATTAAAGGCATGTGCCACCATGCCGGCCATGCTTACTCTCTTAATGTGCAAATAAACAAGTGTGTTCAAGCCCCGACTGTGTGGAGCGTTAAAGCTTTTTTCTTGTTTTCTTATGTAAAACATTCCTCTTCCTGGACTTGTGTCTGGTGTTGTTGCCGACACTGTAAGCTGCATGTCAGGCCCTGGATGCGTCCCAGTGTGATAGAATTGGTTTCTCTAGTGGCTTTGATCATTAGATTGTTCTTGATATCAAGCATGAGAGAGAACTGGGGCTATGGTTCAGCTGGTAGTCTTAGCATGCAGGAAGTCCTGGGTTCTACCCCCAGCACTGCATAATGACACATGACTATAATCCCAGGATTTGGGAGGTGAACATAGGAGAAGGACAAGCTGTAGGTCATCCTTGGCTACATATCAAGTTCAAGGACAGTCTGGACTACATGACAGCCTTTCGCAAAAAATATTTGAGGGAGGGCATTTCAGGCTTCAGGCAGCCCTCAGAGTTACTCCACCCTGGGAGTATGTGTTTTCCTGTGTGGAGAGAGGGAACCAAAGTAGAAAGCGTCCCATGTCCTCTAATACTTTAAGGGAAGTAACAGTCACTTTTACCCCAACAGCTTAATTTTCAGACAAGTGGGTTTTATAGGTTCAATTATCCATTAGTTTTGTTTCTAGAGCTGCCACAGAATCACTCACTCCCACTTCTTCACGCACTGTGGTTAGGGAATCTGGTAGCATATCACGTCATCAATGAAGCTCTGTGTATTATGGTTATATAGCCAGCTGCCTGCCTTTGTCAGGAGTTACTAGTAGCCCCATTAAGAATAACAATGTAATTTCCCTTAGATTCCCTCCCACATTTTGTTGTAGTTACCAACACAAATATAGAAAATATTTCCTGGGCTGGAGAGATGGCTCAGGGGTTAAGAGCACCAACTACTCTTGCAGAGGACCCGGGTTCAAGTCCCAGCACCCACATGGCGGCTAAGAACTGTCTGTAACTCCAGTTCTAGGGGAATCCAGCACCTTCTTCTGACCTCCACAGCATTGCATGACATGGGCGCAACTACTTACATGCAGATAGTACACTCATACACATAAAATAAAAAATTTAAAAAAGTAAACAAAATATTTCCTAAAAGTACTTTGCTTTGAAATATCCTTACACATACCCTGCATCTTCAGTTATCTTTCCAGAAAGTTCCTGTGCCTGCTTGGGTGGTATTCAAACTGTGGCCACCAGGTCACATATACCCCAGCATGCTGTGTATGTGACCTAAGACAAAACTATAAACTTAAAATATTAAAAGGTGCCAGGCATGGTAGTGCACACCTTTAGTCCCAGCGCTTGGGAGGCAGTGGCAGGTGAATCTCGGTGAGATCAGGGCCAGCCTGGTCTACATAGGGAGTTCCAGGCTAGTCAGGCTACAGAGAGACCCTGTCTCCAAAATACCCCAAATGAAACAAAGCATTATAAGGTTGGAGAGATTGCTCAGCAGTTAAGAGCACATGCTGCTTTTGTAGAGGACCCAAGTTTGGTTCCCAGCACCCATATCAGATAGTTCACAACCACTGTAACTCCATTTCCCAGGATCTGACCCTCTTCTGGCCTCTATGGGCATGTGTACACGCACATGCACATATTCACACACAGACACAAAACAGTATGAGATGTATTTTAGCTTTTTTTGTGATGCAGTTGTCCCATTCTGGAAGGTGAATTCCACAGGCAGTAATGAATGCTATGTCCCAATGCTGAAAGGTCAGACATGCTCACAAGTGGTAAAATTGGAAATGGCATACTTCAATAATCCATTTGTGTTTCAGAACTATAGATAGGAACTGGATTTACCATCTGGCCCCATTTAACAGGTGTCTGACCCCAAACTTAAGAGTTCTAGCTTGTCCTGAGGGCCACTTGAGAGCATAAGTCTCAGCTGCTCACACGTGTGTGCTGGGTGGAGAGGCTAGTGATAGCACCGTGGTCAGCTGACTCCTCAGAGAAGCAGCTGAGCCGAGCCCAGTCATCATCATGTGTTCTCGTGTGTCTTATGTACCTGGGAGGCAGTGCTGGGGCTTTGCAGGCTGGGGAGTCAGGGCTACGAGGATGTGGGATGTTCAGGCCATCCACCATTCAAAGCCACGTTGTTCATCTTCTTTGTCTGCCCTTGGCTTTGGAACTGGAGAGCACCCAGCCCCAAAGTTGAGTGCTTAGAAGGGAGAACACATGGAGAAATTAGCGGTTATCTGAGGGAGGGGCAAGGATTCGCATCTATCCACTTAGGACTGTGGTAGGCTTTGACAGGCATCTGAAAAGGAAGAGGGGCTATTATAAAGGCTGTAAGGAACGTGTGCTTGGGGAACAGTAGGTAAGGGTATACTGGGAAGAGGAGCAGGAACTTGTCAAAGCAAAGAGGATGTGGCTGGCTGCCCCATGTCAGTGCCACAGATGTGGCCATAGCATTGGGTTGGAGAAATTTCTTCCCTTGTGCAGTTGAAAGAGACATGAGAGTGAGCATTGTACGTCCACCCCTTTTCTGTGTCTGAAGTTGGGGATGACCTTGAACTTCTGATCTCCAGCCTCCACCCCCCAGTGCTGGGATTCCCACACCCCCATTTATGCAGTCCTGGGCACTGAACCCAGGGCTTGCGTGTGCTAGTAAGCACTCTACACACTGAGCCGCATCCTCAGTCCTATAAAGGAGCTGAGCTGGGTGTGGGCAGGTGATCTCTGTGAGATCAAGGCCAACCTGGGATAATCTACATAGTGAGTTCCAGAGTTCCAGGCCAGCTGGGGCTACACAGCAAGACTGTCTCAAACCTTCCCTGCCTCCCACAAAAGAATTGGGAGCTGAGCAGCATAGGCAGGCCCTGGCGAGCGCTCGGCTGGGCCTGGGCATCATTCAGTTTGAATTCTTGCTCTTCAAACATGAATGCTGGTCCCCGGTCCCAGCTTGGACCTCTCTGCTTCAGAGTTCCCACTGCAAGTAAACAAGGAAAAGGAAGACAGAAACCCAGACAGTGCTTTCTAAATTGGCTGAGCCTCTGAAGAAAAATTATCATGAAAAAAAAATGTTAACTTTTTTCAGGATCTCATGTCACCCAAGTTGGTCTCAAATTCATAACATAACTGAGGATGACCTTGTGATCTCCTGCATCCTCTTCTGGAGTTCTGGGATTACAGATGTCGGCCACCATACCCAGTTCGTGTGGTGCTGGATCAGGGGTGGGGCTGGAACCCAGGGCTATGGATTCTAGGCAATCCTTCTACCTACTAAGCTACATCCCCCCAGTATCACAATGAACCTTCATATATTCATATAAAATCAGTGTGCGGTGGGCCTGATATCTATTTACTTCGTATGAGAGTGAGTCAAATCATTAAGAGAAAAAAAGGGCTTACTGAATCTGTTTTTGGGGATCTGCAGTCAGTCACTTGAGTGTGTTTGTGTTTTATTTCAGCACTCCACACCCCCAAGTGCCTACGGGTCAGTCAAAGCCTACACCAACTTTGATGCCGAGAGAGATGCTCTGAACATCGAGACGGCTGTGAAGACTAAAGGTAGGCAGTGCTTCCCTCCTCCCCACAGGCTCTTTAGAGGTGTTTTGAGGGAATTTCATTCTCGTACAGATACATGCATCAGTGTCCCCATCCTCTCTCCCAACTTTGGAGGGAAGAAGTTCTATAACCTGAGGTGGTGTTCTAACCATTTACCATGATAAAAAGGGAAATGGGTAAGAGCCAAGGGCTGTTCTGTGCTGTCTGCTAGGACCTATCCTCTCTTTCGTAGGGAAAGAGTTAGTCCTGGGTCCCTGAAGGCCTTTTTCTCTGTTGGTTAGGTTTCCCTGCTCCACCCTCAGGGTGAAGGAATGGGTGCCGAATGCAGACTTCCTTTTCACTCTGCACGAACTCATTCTCGTTTGTTCTTCCTTGTATGGCTAGGGTTAGAAGGGCTGTCTAGCCAGGAGCCATCCCTCAGTGAGTTACAGGATGAGCAGGAAGGGACCTGGACTAAAATCTCAAGTTGGTTAGAGTTGGGCAAGCCCCTGGTAGGACCCTCATCTGGAGCCTCAGAATTTCAGTCTGTCTTGGTTATGTTGAGGGGCAGCCTTGGGGGTTCCCGTTCTCCTCATGTCATAGTGAATCTTATGATTCTGTGTATTCCCCCATTTGGAAAAAGGACTTCCTTTATCCAAGATGCAGATTCACTAATGGTTAAAGCGGTGGCTGCTTCACGATATATTTCTTCTTCTACGTAGAGGATTTTAAATTGCAGACTCACCCATACAGTTCACATATTGGTTTAGTGAAGACTTGAGAAAATTCAGCCAGAAGTCCTGGGAACATAGGATCGGGCAGCACACTTGCCATTTTATGCCCGTGGATCACCACCAGCTCCCGCTCTCAAAACTGCCTCGTTTGGGAGGATAAGTTCCCTCATACCGGGCCTAAAACCTGGGGGTCTGGTGACTTTACAGAGACAGGAAGGGAATGCTAAGACGGTGTATGGCTGGGTTCTAACAGGCGGATTCAGATCCCTGGTTACTAAGTAGCCTTGTGTTCCACCGGGACGGTGTGGGTCATTATGCTGGCTAGCTTCCTTGTTCAACTTGATAAACCTGGGAGGAGGAAACCTCTCAGTTGGTCCCTCCATGGTCACAGCTTCAGTTCCTGCCCTGGCTTCCCTCAATGAAGGACTGTAAAGTGAGCGGAAATAAATCCTTTTCTTCCTGGTCAGTGTTTTATCACAGCAACAGAGAAGAAACTAGGACAGGCATTCTTGGAACCAGGACAACCAGGGAAGAGTAGGAAAATACCCCATTACCTTTTAGAAAGTCTTCTTTGGGGGCTGGAGAGGCAGCTCCGTGGGGAAGTGTCTGCCACGTAGATAGAAGGATCTGAGTTCAAGTCCCAACTTTTTTGTTTTGTTTTGTTTTTTTGGTTGCAAGCTTAGGTGAAAGTCATTATTCCAGATTATGTACATATTGTAAAAGTCATTTCTATAAGAAAGTAAAACTGGGGGCTGAAGAGATGGTTCAGCTGTTAAGGCCGACTACTCTTGCAGAGGACCCAGGGCCAATTCTCAGCACCCACTTGGGAGCTAACCACCATCCACTCTTCCAGTTTCAAGGGACCCAATGCTTTCTCCATGGGCATTGCATGACAGGGTGTACTTACATGTAGGCAATACACTTATACATATAAAATAAAAATAAAGTAAAATTGAAAATTGCAGAGCTTATCTCCACAGGCAGTGCCCGTGAGTGGGGCACAGAGGATCAGAGTTCAAATCCTGACTCTGCCGCTCACTGGTGAGCCTCACTCTACAACCACTGGGTTCGGCTGACCCAGGTTCTCCATCTATATAGTGGGGCAATGAAAGTTCCCACCATACGGGTGGTTACAGCACACTGCATGTGCACAGTCTCCAAAATGTGCTACTTTGGGACTGGAGCAATGGCTCAACAGTTAAGAGTATATGCTGTTCTTGCAGGGGACCTGAGCTAGGTTCCCAGCACCCACACTGGGTAGCTCACAGCTTCCTGTAACTCCAGCTCCAGGGGGCTGACCCCCTCTTCTGGCTTCAGCAAGCACACTGTATGTGTGTGTGTGTGTGTGTGTGTGTGTGTCTTTGCACACACATGCTCACACACTAAAATATATTTAAAATGTACAATAAACACACATACACACAATCCCCTTTTCTAAAATTCTTCCTTTCACCTATTGTATGTGCCTCGATTCTCCGGTTTCCCAACGTGCCTTTGCTGAAACACCCCGGAAGCTGAACAGTTAACTCATTTGACAAAGGTTGTGTCTTTTACCAGCTTAGCACAAAGGGTGCTTTTATCCCTGCATGAGAAAGCTTTTAGTCCACTGGAATGTAAAGATTGCGCAAATGAACTCTGGCCACAGCTGAAATGCTCATGTTAATAAAAATACCTTCAGGCTCTCCCGGAGTCAGTAGAGAAACACTGTAGTTCCCAAGCAAAAAAAAAAGTCTGGAGGGCTGAGATTTGAGCTCTTGTATTCCAGTGTAATCAAAGCAGCTGATATCATCGTCTTCATCTTCATCATCTTCAGTTTCATCTTCATGAGTATCTATTGAGTGCTTATTACCTGCAGACACTGGGGCAGAGTTCTTGCAGAGCTTATCCTGGTGTTCTAGTTTGTCTTCCATTGCTGTGACAAAACACTCTGACCACACCAACTTGGGGAGGAAAGGGTTTATTCAGCTTACATCTCCTGGGTCACAGTTCATCACTCAGGGAGCCCAAGGCAGGAACTCAGGGCAGGAACCTGGAGGCAGGAGCTGAAGCACAAGCCATGGAGGAATGCTATTCACTGGCTTGCTCCCCTGCCCCATGCCCAGCCTGCCCTCTTATACGGTGCACAACAACCTGCCCAGGGTGGCACCACTCATTGTGGGCTGAGCCCTCCCATACTGCTCGACCATCAAGACAATACTCCACAGATGTGGCCACAGGCCAATCCAATGGAGCCAATTCCCCAATTGAGGCTCCCTCAACCCAGGTGTGTCAAGTTGACTCTAAAGCTATCCAGCACATCTGGCTTACCTGACCTTCAGGTTCATCCTGATGTTATGTGTGCCATTCCCTATTTACACATGACACACTGAGGATTAGCGCATTCCATGTCTCTTGGCCTCAGTTCATGCTTGGATTTGGACATGGTTCTGCCTGACCCCACATATGTTCCTACACATTAGGAAGCTACACTGCCCAGCTGTCAGGACTTGAGTTTTATCCCTTTCCCTTAGACTATTTTCAGGCATGGAAACCAGTATGTGGTTCTGACCTGTTGCCATCTGACGTGCATCCCAGTCGTGGCTCAGCATTGTGCACCTAAAAATAATTATTTTTGTTTTATGTGATGTATATAATGCTACAAATTTTTCGTCAAAAAGGGAAAAGTCAAAGGCATTAGCAACTGAATTTTGAAGCTGTAACCGAGTCGTTTCTTCCGCTTCTAGTATAGTCTGCTTGTTTCCATGATAGACTGGGGTTGGCTTCCTAGGGGAAGGCAGGAAAGTTAGTCAAAACCAAAATGAGGTCATTAGCTAGGAAATATGACAACCTCTTTATCCTTTATCTTCCCAGGATTTTCTTTTTGGGTAACTCACACCACTTAGATAAGGAGCTCATTGCAATCTTGCGTAATTAAGAAGTTCCCTTAACACCTTCTTCTCAGACACTTGGTGCTTTGCCTTGACATCAAAGGAAACAGGCGGCTGTCTTTGGATAGGCCTTCCTCCACACCCATTATAGATTCTCCATCTGCTCATCTCCTGCTCCATACACTGCCCCCTAGAAAATGGCACCTCTGCCTGTGCTGCTCCAGGGGTGTGTGCCCTTCTTTGCCCCTGAGTCCTAAACAGTTGCCAGATGCAGCTCTTCTCCAAGTGTTTGTTGCTCCCCCCCAACCCCGCCCCCTCTCCCTCTCTGAGTCAGGGTCTTGCAGTGTAGCCCAGGATGACCCACAATCTTGATCCTCTTCCTTCAGTCACCCATGACTGGGATTTACAGTGATACTACACTGGTTTTTTTTCTAAGCCTTCTGTGAGGAGGCCATGGAACCAGTCACCCTTATCTTGCCTTTCTACTTCAAATCTCCTCCATAGCTCCTCTCACACTGTTATAATAATTAATCTCTGGATTTTTCTCGCCTTAAGGGGTTTTATCTTGTAAGCTTTTTTTTTTTAATGCCTAAGCCCAAGGGATTGTGCAAGGACATAACAAATTTAACCTACATAGCAGTGAACAGAGGCACAGGTATGAGTTCACAGAGAAAGTGCAGATGTTTGAGGGGCAGGCAGCAAAGGGAGTTATCCAGAAGAGCAAAGAGTCTCTGTGAACTTTGATCCATTTTTACTGGCTGAGTTTAGCTTGCTCCCATGAGGCAGTGTGTTTCTAGTTGGAGGGATGTTGGGCTAGTCTTCAGTGTCTTACCTAAACCTATTGCACAGCTATCCGGTGTGTACATCCTGGCTTGAGATAGACAATGCAATTCCTTACAGTAATTTATGTCTTGTTAGGAACCGAGTTAAGTGATGCAAAGGTAGTAATATTGCTTAATTAACCAGAGGTTTCTGAGACTTAATCTGTAGGAGACTCTTGGTCTAGATTGGCCTTGGGTTAAATATATACTGAAGAGTATTCAACACAGCTGGGAATGGTTTACCATATGCGTCCAAATAACTAGAAAGGAAAGTCAGCTAAATTAGAAAAGGATGGATCTCGACTCCATGAAGTAGATTGTAATTAGCAGCAACACAACCCTAGAGTTAGAGCCAATGAGTTCCAACAGCTTTGGCGCCTCTGCAAAGGGGAGGGCAGCGAATTGCTCTATTATTGCCAGTTTTGATTTTAGCAGTATTTGTGTTCTCCGGAAGGGATGTAAAAGGGGGAGCAGCCCACTCTCCTCAACAGCAAGCCCAACTATAGATCGAGTTTCTTTCTGTTACTTATTTTTTCTCATACTTCCACTGCCTAAAATTTCCATCGTGCCTGAGCGACTCACATCCCGTGGACGGCAGAGTGAGCCAGATGGGCATTTTTTGTTGGTTTCATCTGCACACCTGGAGGTGGATACACTTAGCTGAGCACAATTAAGAGTATAGTCTCTTGAGGGTGCCAGGAGGCATGTTGGCTGGAAAACAGCCTCTCAACCTGCAAGATTTGTGTGGCCAGGATGGCCTCCACGACTCACGTGGCCCAGGGCATTCTCCCTCTACTGGAGGGGACCTGTCCACTCTTCTCTTTGCTGAGGTTGTCATTCTTCTTTGGGTTCAAGTTCACTGCTGGGCCTGGAGCCAGAGGCCCTGCTTTGTCACAGCGTCTCTTACCTCTACAGCACAGCTTTCCTTTGTAAGGGCATTTGTCCATGTACCTGTGTAGGTGCCAGGTGGCTGTAACACGGGGGTCCCTGGTGCCCTCTCACTGTTGGCATCAGCCTTCATTACTCCCCTCTCCTCCACTTTCTTCTTGGTAAGAACTGTTGCCTCCTTTCCTTGAGGAATCCAAATACCAGTTTCACCCAGCGGCAGGAAAAGAAACCAGATTCCTATCTGGCATCTGCAGCACTAACTGAGTGAAGGGTGGACCTGCTGGTTTCTCCTGCAGCTACTTTTTCTGCTTTGTCCCATGAGGCCAGCAGAGCAGCAGGGTGCTCGTGTTTCCTGCATGCTCCTTCATTTACAGGAGGATTTGCTTTGGTTCTAGATTACCAAGTAGCTGGTGTCTTGAGTCTATGTACCTCAGCTATGCCATCTTGCAAGAGGTCTCATATTCCCCGGATGCCATTCTGGGTGGTATTTTTTCTCTCTTTTCTCACAGTTTACTCTGTAACTGCACTGTTAGTCTAATGGGAGCTAATGGCAAAATGTTGCCCACTGGCCTCTTCTCCCAAGGACTGAATCCTGGCAGATGCTCCAGCCGACAGGGAAGCTGAGGGAAAGCAGTAGGCATGTTCCCAAGGGTTCACTCAGTCTTTTTGGTATCCTGGCACACTCAGTTCTGGTCCGATTTTGTTCTCTGTTCTACACGATGAGGAAGCCAGGCAAAGGGAGGAGAGCGAGGTGCCCTGATGTCTTACAGGTCTGAGTCTCATTCGCTTTCCAGATTATTGCTTCTGTGGTTGCTGCTTACACAGAATCCTCCAGTATACCTGGATAGCTTTTCTCATTGCTGTGACAAAATATCCAAGAAAAGCAGCTTAAAGGAGAAAGGTTTGTGTTGGCTTACAGTTCAAGACTGGCTCTTGGTGTCCCACGCTGATGAGACCTGTAGCAAAGAGCAGCCATTTCTGTCAAGTTATCCAGCGAATTGCTCTATTTTTGCCAGTTTTGATTTTAGCAGTATTTGTGTTCACCGGAAGGGATGTAAAAGGGGGAGCAGCCCACTCTTCTCAACGGCAAGCCCAACTACAGATCAAGTTTCTTTCTGTTACTTATTTTTTCTCATACTTCCACTGCCTAAAATTTTGGCTGAAGGGGGGAGGTTCTTTTGGGCAGTGATGTGTGTATCTATCTGGGGGAAGGGCTTCTCTATTCCCCAAGTAACTCCAGTGGACTGGTGATTAGGTGGCATAAGAGACTTATTGGGAAAGACTTCCTGCCTTTGCCAAGTTATTAAGAGCTACCAGAAGAGAATTTCTTGAGGGGATCATAAGCAAACAAAAACCCCCTCAAAATCAGTCAGCTGAGTTATCTGTTCAGCATCTGTGCACTGTTCTTGGATAAGTCATTAGCTACAGTTTCCTAAAGGTGAGCACCTTTGTAGGCACTGAATGGGGAGTCTACCTCTATATACATGTGGACACATTTCCAACCCAAGGCCTTTCAGCAGCTTAGATGCAGACCAGAAGTGTTGAAAGTATAATTTCAAAGAGGCACAGAGGTGACTCATAATCACAGGATGGACATGTGTCAGACAGTGACTCTTCAAGGTAAGCCTAGTTCAAAGGAGAAATTTGAGAGATGGGTGTTTCTATGCAGTGAGAGAGGAGTAAGATTATCTTGAATAAGATTGTGGGGCTGATCAAGATTATTAATGTTCCAGGGTTAAGCTTTGGGGTTATCATTCTACTGAGGTAAAATCTGCAAGTTAACCAGGCGTGGTGGCGCACGTCTTTAATCCTAGCACTTGGGAGGCAGAGGCAGGCGGATCTCTGTGAGTTCAAGGCCAGCCTGGTCTACAGAGTGAGTTCCAGGCCAGCTGGGGCTATAGGGAGACCCTGTCTCAAAAAAAAAAAAAAATCTGCAAGTTAACCTGTAATCCTATAGCATCAGTAGCAACAGCAAATTAAAGGCCAGGCACTGGAGGCCAGGCCCTTGGAGGCCCAGCCCTTGGAGGCCAGGCCCTTGGAGGCCAGGCCCTTGGTGGGCCTGTTTGACAGTATTGTTCTGGCACAGAGGGCTTGGACCAGGAGGCAAGGCAGAGTCATTAACAGTCTGATTCCCAGCCCCTAAAGTTACATGTTTCTGTGGCCTTGGGTGAGTCCCTGAATCCAGTGAGCATTGGTACCTCCAGAATTACAGTGCCACCCAGCTCTCAGTTACATGTGTCGTCTATGAGGCACTGGATTAAATTCAGGGTATAGAGTCGCTCAGGACAGTTGCTATTGTCATAATGAAGTTACATGATACATTAGCTACTTCTCTCCATACCTGGTCAAAGCCACTCGCGGAAGGAAGGGTTTATTTTGGCTGACAGTTGATGGGCTAATCCATCGTAGGGAGGAAGTCGTGGCAACCGGAGGCGGAGGCTGAGCTGTCACTTGGCATCTGCAGTCAGGAAGCAGAGACAGATGAATGCTCTGCTCAGCCCACTTTCTCCTTTTTTTAAAAAATTTTTAATTTAAAAAAAATTTTTTTTTATTGATTTTATTTATTTCCGTATGTGTATGAATGTACTGTCTGCATGCAAGTTTGTGCACCCGTGTCGTGCAATGCTGCGGAGGTCAGAAGAGGGTGTCGGATTCCCCTGGAACTGGAGTTCTCCTGGAATTGGAGTTTCAGACGGTTTTCGGCCGCCATGTGGGTGCTGGGGATCGAACCCGGGTCCTCTGTAAGAGCGGTTGGCGCTCTTAACCGCTAGGCCATCTCTCCAGCCCCGCTTTCTCCTTTTTACACAATAGTCCAGGATGGTGCTGTCCACATTTCAGGTGGGTTTTCCCACTTTAATTAGCCCAGTCTAGAAAATCTATCACAGGCGTGCACATTAGTTTTTCTTGTAGGCGATTGCAGAAACTGTCAAGTTGACAGTATTAAGTACCACAGCACCTGTGGGTCCCTGGACGGGTCTTCTCTTTGTGGCATGCTTCCAACCTTGTTATAAAGATGAATTCTTTTAAGATAAAAATACCAAGATGTTAAGTAATGTTAAGAGCTATGTTTTTCTCCTGATCTAGATAAAACAATTTTCCTTTTCTTTCTAACCAGACTACCCCTGCCCTGGGACCTCTTGACCCTCATCAAACAAATGAAATCCCTTTTCTTTGTGTAGTCAGTGTGTCTCGGCTGCTGTGAGTCAGCATCCTGTTCTAAATGGTTCTTGGTTCCTTGCCAGGGACCGTGGAGACACGCATTTTCCATGGAATGTAAGAGCACTGAGCTGACTTGGGATTTCCACCCACAGAGGGGAGGCCGGAACTGCGGGGGAGGCAGGTTTTTCGGGCTTGCATTCTGCCATCACTTGAGACGCACAGACGCATAACTGAAAATAAAGCGAATTGGGCGTGGTCACGCACACCTTCAATCCCAGCCCTCAGGAAGCAGAGGCAGGTGGATCTCTGTGGTTTACGGCCAGCCAGGGCTACATATAAGACCCTGTCCCAAAAAAACCCAAACAATAATAATAAAATCTAAAACATACGTCTGGGTAACAGTTTACACATTCAGCCCATTGTGTCATATGACTCTAAGCTCAAACACAAAAGGAAGCCTGGCCCAATTTCTTTTAGGCTCCAGACCCTTCTCAGCAAACCCCTTAAGCAGTGGAAATAAGTCAGGCATTGCAAATCCAGGGGAGGAGAGCTTCATCCCCTAGGCATCTGATCCTTGAAAAGCACCTGGGCAAAAAGCACTTGGGCATCACTATTGATACCAGCCACCTGGTAGGCTGAGGGTCCAGACCACCTTCAGCTGCATCCAGGCAGCAGTGGGTTCTTGATCCTTCCAGCTTTCACCCGTGCTGAACCATTTCCACAGTAATAAACTGCCTCACCTACTTGGACATGGGGTCAAAGGGAAGCAGTGGTATCCTAAAGATGCGATGGCTCAGCAGTTAAGAGCACTGGCTGTTCTTGCAGAGAACCTAGGATCTATTCCTAGCACCCACATGGTGGCTAACCATCTGTAACAGTTTCACGAGATCTGACCCCCTCTTCTGGCCTCTGCAGGCATTGTATGCATTTACATACCCACAGGCAAAACATGCATACACATAAAATAAAAACAAAATAAAAAAGATGGTTCAGTCCCACTGGGCAATATTCTGGTGTTCCAGTACCAGCTACGGCTCACTGCTGTGGGCTAGACCTCGGATGCTTGGCTCCATGACCATTTCCTCCTCTGAGTTCAATACAAGACATGCAGGCAGTGGTCTGGGAGACTGCAGTGATGCAGGGGAGGGTTAGGGTCCAGGGCTCTCCCATTTATAGAAACGGCAGTGATGCAGGGGAGGGGAGGGTCCAGGGGAGGGTTAGGGTCCAGGGATCTCCCATTTATAGAAACAGTCTCTATTGGGTTTCTCTGTAGTGACTGCTCAGCACGGGTACTCACTTGTTCCCAGCATAGTAGACACTCCATCTTAGCAAACCTGCTTGGTAAATAACGTACACTTAGATCCTGCAGACTAGCTGGTGCTGCTCCCCAGGTGAAACTCATGTGAACTGGTCCTGCTGCTTTCCGGGGATTTCCAAGGACTGGATTGAATTCCAGCTCTACTGGCTGGACCCTGGGCTGCTGTTGAAATAAAGGCACAGGGCTGTTTCATTGGCCGAGAGCCTGGGACTCGCTGTGAGCTCTTTTTACATGCTAGTTGTTTCCTGACTTGTTCAGCTGAAAGTAAAGATTCTTCCCTGAGACTATAGTCAGTCCTCAGCTTCATAAAGCAGGTGGTTACATAGAAGTATCGTGGTAGAGATGTCCCATTCCACAGCCATGTCATTCATCCTTATTTCGATGTTGGCAGAGGAATTATCAGTGAATCATTGAAATGCTGCTTGTGGGGTCCAAGGACCCAGAGTGTCCTAATCATAGAGCTTGTGTAAGGATGGAGTTTTTTGTTTGTTTACTATTATTAGGGTGAACCATCTTGTTAACCCAGGACTGTGTTCTGAGGGATTTCAGTGCTGGTCAGCTGAGGGTAACATTCTGTCTTAGCCTTCTAACCTTAGAAGTCTTTGATTAAGGGCTGGAGAGATGGCCTAGCAGTTAAGAGCACCGACTGTTCTTGCAGAGGACCTAGGTTCGATCCCCAGCACCCACATGGCGGCTGAGAACTGTCTATAACTCCAATTTCAGAAGAACTCCAGTTCCAGGGGAATCTGAGACCCTCTTCTGACCTCCGGGGCATTGCACTACATGGTGCACAAACCTTCATGTAGACAGTACATTCATACACATAAATGAATAAATAAAATAAAATAAGTCTTTGATTAAATCTGCCCTAACCCTATCAAATCTAAGCACATGTTAATGTTTGATTCTATCTGCTGCTGTTTCATTGTGGAACTGGAGCTCTTCATTCATGTGCTTCACTTGGACAAGTATAGAAACTGAGAATCAAAGGAGCAGCCATTTCCATGGAGAGCTGATACAACTTGACCTCCAGTCTGAGTTTCCATCCCCAATATAAAATAGGGAGATAGCATCCCTCGTCTTCCTCTCCCTGTCCCTGCCCTTTTCCCTTTCCCTCTCTACCCCTCCCCCTTCAAATCCCTCCCTCTTTCTCTTCCTCTCCTCTTCCCTCCCTCTTTCTCTTCCTCTCCTCTTCCCTCCCTCTTTCTCTTCCTCTCCTCTTCCCCTCTTTCTCTTCCTCTCCTCTTCCCCCCTTTCTCTTCCTCTCCTCTTCCCTCCCTCTTTCTCTTCCTCTCCTCTTCCCCCTTTCTCTTCCTCTCCTCTTCCCTCCCTCTTTCTCTTCCTCTCCTCTTCCCTCCCTCTTTCTCTTCCTCTCCTCTTCCCCTCTTTCTCTTCCTCTCCTCTTCCCCCCTTTCTCTTCCTCTCCTCTTCCCTCCCTCTTTCTCCCTTTCCTTCCCGGATTTGTTTATTTTTTTCCAGAGACTTTCTATGTGGCTCAGGGTGACCTCAAACCTGCAATCCTGCTGTTCATAAAGATCACCATGTATTTTTCCCCTCTTTTATGGTCATTATGATGAATTTTGCAATTACAGGTAATTGTCCTATCCCTCAGATGATCACTGCATAAACTCTGATGTAGATACTTCTAGATGTTCCCTTATACATGCATATGGCGTTTCTGAAAATCAGATTATACTGGGCAAACTGGTTTCCAAACTCGTGTTTTTGTGTGTATATTGTGAATGTTTTCCCTATATCATGAATATATCTCTGCCATAATTTTAAATGATCATATAGGATTCCTTTATGTGAACCAAAGGACATTTAATTGGCCTCTTATTGGACATACAAGGGTGAAATAAATATCCTTGAAGCCGACTCAGTCATTAGTAATAATGTTTTTGTGTTTACATTGGCTACTCTACTGTTATAACTCTATAAGTTATAACCAATTCAGTTAATACAGTCAATACATTGCTGTGAGCTCACTTTGAAATAATTATATAAATTTTCAAAAGGAGTCTTTATTTTTATACTCAGAAATTTAAGTTTTATAATCCTCATGAAAGGCCACAGGGCTCTCTGTTTACCTAATCACTGTTTGCCTTAAATATCACCGTTGTGGCTCGTGGGCTTCAAGAGGCTTCTGATTTCCCATAGGCCAGGCTATGTGCACTGTGTGGGTGGCCTCGTGAGCTTGGAGACCCCACTGTCACCTCAAATTGCCTATCCAGTTATGGCAAAGACTTCATTTTATTAAACAAAGTTAATAGGCAGGAGAGACCTTTCTCTGTCTGAATCCTTCAAACTGCACTTTTCCAAGTTAAATGGCATGTGAAGAATATTTTTTATACAAAATTGAAAATTTTCAGACCACCAGGCACTGCTTATCTTTGTAAATACACATGTTCCAATTAAAATAGGTACTAAAATATTTTGGTGGCACTTCAAAACTCCCAATTTAGATTTTATTTAGATTAAAACACTTACTCTTTTTAACAAAGTTGTAAAATTTATTATTACACTTGGCTATTGAAGATTCAAAGCAGTGAAACATTTATTTTCCGTACAAAACAATTTTGTCTTCAATAAGTATGGCTATATTAATCAATTATGCTATTAAAATACAGCTGCCATATTAGGGCTGACTCATTTGTCATGACAGTTTGTATAATTATAGAAATTATACCTAGCCACTTATACAGACAGAATCTTGCAATAAGTATAAATAATTGTCTCTATTAATTCACTTGGAAGGTACTGTCTATTAAATCTTCAGTTAAGTGGCAAGTTGGGCACCTTCATTTAAAATCCTCCTAAATCTTTGGCGCTCTGAAGCTCTGCAAACGCACCTCCTACTGCTGGTTTCAGAAACCAATTCATGAATAAAATAGGTTTTAAAGTACAAATATTTAAAGGCTGAAGCCTGAGGTTTAAGGCTCCCTGGCAGAAGGAAACGAGGGTATATGTGTTGGGTAGAGTGTGCTGGGACAAGAGTGGAACTGGCCTTGACATCCTGGTGACTTGGGTTGGAAAACAGTATATGAATTTCACTTTGCAAAATTCTGCTTAAAGTATGAATGTGTGGTTGAGTAACCGTTTGCAACTTGTATTCCCCAGGTGTGGATGAGGTCACCATTGTCAACATTCTGACCAACCGCAGCAATGCCCAGAGACAGGACATTGCCTTCGCCTACCAGAGAAGGACCAAAAAGGTACTGGCTGCCGGTGGGGACGAGGGTAGAGCGCATGCCTGGCTGAGCTAATCCACCGGGGCGAGGGTAGAGAGCATGCTGGCTGAGCTAACGTCTTGACACACTGCTTTTTCTTTTTCCTTTTAAAAATTATTTAATTGAATTGTGTGTGCAGACATGTGTGTGCCACAGTGCCCACGTATGTGGAGGTCAGAGGACACATTTCTGGAGTCATTTCTCTCCGCCCACCTTGCTCTTGTTGCCGATCTGGCTACTCTAAGCTGGCTGGCCCTCGGACTTCCGGGTGACTCACCTGTCTCCACCTCCCATGTCACCTGAGGACCGCTGGCTTCAGATGCTTCTTATGTGGGTGCCAGGCTCCTGTAGGTAGCTCCTTTACCTTCGAAGCCATCTCCCTGGCCTGATATTGCTTTTTCTTTTAATGAATTGTGGCTTTTCCTGTCACCAGAAAGAGCCTTCTAGAACCCCTAGTCCAAGGATTCTCTCTTACTTCGTTGTGCACACAGACACGTATGGGAGCTGCGGCAAAGAGATAGAACCCTTTATTCCAACACCACGGTGCCTACAAGGGGGGGGGGGTTCTGGAAACAGGACACAAGGAAGAAATATGGAATAGCAACTGGCAGTACTCAGAGTCACTTACCGAGCGCTTGCTTTGCATCAGGTGCTGTGCTCAGTGCTCTCCACACAGCAACTCATTTCATTCAATGAACGCCACTGCTTCTTCATAGGATGTTGTGACTTTAATTTTGGGCTGATAGCCTCCACCGAGTATTGATCCTAACAGGTTTCTCTCACAATTGAGGGGCTGGAGAAATGGCTCAGCTGGTAAAGTGTTGGCTGTGTATGCATGAGGATCTGAGTTTGAACCCGTGTAAAAAAGCCGAGCCCTGCCTCATGCCTTTGTAACCCAGCACTAAGGCAGCAGAGACAGGAGGCTCTCTCAGGCTTGCTGGCCAGTCAGGGTCGAGGGCCAGTCAGGCTTGGCAAAAGTGAGAGCTCCTGGTTCAGTGAGAGATTCCGTCTCAGAAATAAGGTGGAAAAAATTGGAGAAAATAAACCCTAACTTTGACCTCTGACCTCACCATGCATTCCCACACACGTGTGCACATGTATCAAACAGGTATGCACATATGCATAAACACACAAGAAAAATACACTTGGATTCCTTTTTGTTTGTTTTCTGAGATAGGGTCTCCCTATAGGCCCAGCTGGTGTAGAACTCTCTATGTAGATCAGGCTAGCCCTGATCTCATAGAGATCTGCCTGCCTCTCTGCCTCCCGAGTGCTAAGATTAAAGGTGTATGCCACCAAGCCTGGCATATACTTGGATTCTTTTTTTAAAAAAATTATTTATTTTTATTTTATGTGTTATGAGTGTTTTGCCTGCATGTCTGCAAGTACATCCATGTATCCGATGCCTGTGGAGGTTAAAAGAGGGCATCAGATCCCCTGGAACTGGAGTTAAAGACCGTTGTTAGCTGCTGTATGGATGCTGGGAACTGAACCCAGGTCCAGCGCCAAAGCAGCCAGTGCCCCTAACTGCTGAGCGTCTCTTCAGCCTCCACATTTGGATTCTTAAGAGAGGTGCAGCAAATTTGCTTAGCTGGAAGAGCCTTTGGTCCACCCCACTATCCTCAGTTGCTGTGCTCCTACTATTTAAAGTCTTTGTGTGCTTCCTCTTGTGCTTGTCCACCAGTGGGGAAAGAGCGGCCCTCACTTGTTCCTTCTATTTTGCCGCAATGTTAGGAAAATTTATTTTTGAGGATATGCTGCTTTATTTTTAACTTCTTGCTATTAAAAGCTTTCGATTTATTCTTGGATGGTGCTATAAGAGTGGTGTCCTGCAGCTCCCGTTTGACTTGAGGCTTTCACTTACAGCCACAGTAGAGGTGAGCTGGAAGGATGCTGGAAGGGACAGTCTGTTCTTGGGGCTGACATGACCACCAAGGTTCTGGGAGTTGCAGGTCAAGCCTGGCTACAGCTCTTCCTCCACTCTGAAACAGTTGGAAAGGACATAAATAAATGGAAAGCAGCTGGCTCCTTTCATCTGACGTGCATTAAAATTCCTGTTCCACTAGACTTGTATTAATCTTCTGTAGTGAGGCACAGAGGGGATGTTTTATGTCTCCAGCTGTCCTTTGCCAAAGGATATAAAAGCTTGGAGAGCAGTGTTCTTGTAGGAGTAAGAGACCCACTACTTTGGACAGTAGGCAAATAATTGCTCATCCAGCAGTCACTGACACGGCAGAGTTTTGGAACTATGAGTACATACACGCCCAGATCTTGATTTGACATTAGGTAGCTGGAGAACACAGCTCTCACACAACCTGTGGAGGAAAAATATTACCAGAAAACTGGGAGGCATCAGCCACTGCACAGGCTCAGTCGTGGTGATTCTTGATGCCCCAGGACACTCACCTTCCACAGAAAGATGCCTGCACTACCTCAGATTGTTTCAGAACGAAACCCTAATATTGCTTCAAATGAGCTGTTTGGTGAGGAAGAGTCTGTGAGGACACAGGTTGACCTTGCCTGGGTGGTGGGCTGCAGACCCTGTCATAGTGAGCGAAAGGGCTGTCTGTGAGGTTTCTCTATACAGAGGATGCTGATGTTTCCTTTAATTCTTTCTGGTGTGTGTGTGTGTGTGCGCACGCGTGCGTGCGCGCGCGCGTGCGCGCGCGCGTGTACACTAAGCCTTATGCTGGACATTTTAAGAAATGGGAAGTTGAATGCCTATAAGGTGTTCAGCAGTGGAAAAAGGTAGTTGGTGCCCAGGTGCCTGTTGAGGTTTGAGCAGACATGGTGGTGGGCAGTGTCAAGGATAGGCTAAGTTGGGAACCACCTAACCTTAGGGTTCCAATTTGGGAAGCTGGTGTTATAATTGGCATGTGTTTTTGGAAATCCCCTCCTACGTCCCATGTGTGCTTATGGCATCAGAAGCCAGACAAAAGAAGGTGGAAGGGCTGGTCCCAGGGATTCCTCATGTCTATGCCGATTGTAGTGGTCTAGACATCATGGGTAGTTTGAGAAGGCGGTCTCTGAAGCAGGCTGCAAATCACCTTTTAGAGCACAAAGATACCTGGAGGGGAGAGACATTCAGATGCCATGGATGCCCTCAGAAGGCAGGAGGAAAAGGAAGAGGAAGGGTGGAACATGAAAAGAGAGAAGAAAATAGGGGCCGGAGAGATGGCTCCATAGGTGAAATGCTTGCTGTGTAAGCAAGAGGACCCGAGCTCAGATCCCCAGAGCCCATGTAAAAAGCCAGTTGTGGGATTCCTTTAATCCCAGTGATGGCGATATGGGAGGTAGAGACAACTGGATCTCTGGGGCTTATGTGATGAAGTGTCAGGCCAGTAAGAGACTCTGTCTCAAACAGAAATAATGACCCAAGGTTGTCCTCTGACATCTGCATGCTGGGCATACATGTGTACCCCCACCATCTGAACATGCACACACACTAAAAATACAGAAGAAAACAGTCACAGTCATTTAGTTCAGGTATGGCCCAATCCCCCCTCTCCCCTGACTGGTAAGATGTTTAATCCCCAAGGAAACATATTTAAGCATCACATTGAATTAAGGTTCTTTGTCTACACATGAGTGCTGCTCCAGACCTCTAACTTAAAATCATGATGACAGTGGAATAACATTCAACAGGGACCCCAAGGTGGCTAGGTTTTTCATCATCTCCATTATTACCAGCCAGGTTTGGAAGAATAAATGATTCCTGAGTGTTAGATGAAGTGTTTTTCGTAGGGAAGACTCAAGCCCACTTCCCGAGCTGCTGGGACCTCTGGTTCTGTCTGTAGGCTTCACGCTGCCACCCCAGGGGCTGCCGTACACATTTCTTTCGTGGGATCTCAGCAGGCCACAGCTGGCTTCCCAAGGCTCTCTCCAAAGGGTGTCACACTCGTAGAGGTCCCTCAGAAACTGCATGACACTCTAGTTCCTTTCTAATAATTAGCTTGGATGTTGATGGGTTTGCTATAGCCTGCTCTTTAGGTTTTGGTCATGTGGGTCTAATGAAGAGAATGGAGAGGAGGGAGTTCTACCTCGGACCTCAGGGTGCCCACGGACTCCTGGCCTGCCTTCATCCCAAGCCTCTCTCTCCTGTTTTGTGCATATTGGTCACCAACTGAGCTTCCCCTATGTTCGTGTTTCTGTAGGAACTTCCGTCAGCGCTGAAGTCAGCCTTATCTGGCCACCTGGAGACGGTGATTTTGGGTCTATTGAAGACACCTGCTCAGTACGACGCTTCGGAACTGAAGGCGTCCATGAAGGTAAACACGTGTGAGGTGTCATCTGCCAACTTTCCCATTAATATTTGTGGATTTCAGCCTTTTGAATGTAATTAGGTGATTTTCAGTTGCATTGAGTTCTCATCTGGTCTTTTTTTTCAATGCTATATAAGTTGTCAGGATTTGAACCAAAAATATTTCAATTACTTTTTTTAAAGACTGCAAAGAAATTTCCTGATACTGAGAAATCACTTAGCAGCTGTTCCCAGTCGGCACCTGGACGGTTGGAATGCCATTTGGGAAAACTGCTTTCTTGATTACACTTCCTCTTTAAGGAAGATATGTTGGGATATTAAGGAGAAAGGAAAGGAAGGAAGGAAGGAAGGAAGGAAGGAAGGAAGGAAGGAAGGAAGGAAAGAAGGAAAGAAAGAAAGAAAGAAAGAAAAGAAAGAAAGAAAGGAAAGAAAGAAAGAAAGAAAGAAAGAAAGAAAGAAAGAAAGAAAGAAAGAAAGAAAGAAAGAAAGAAAAAGAACCCTCAGCTTTTGTTCAGCAAGGCTTGCGGACGGAGCCCACACCGTCCTGGTGTTTGCTTTATTCCTCGGGTTTTCTTCCCGTCATGTCCTATTGTTTCCAATTAGGGCCCAAAGCAGAGCTGTATAGTGCGCGTGGGGGCGATTTCAACCTGGGAACGGCACTCGGTTTAGTGGGAAGTTTCGGCAGTGCATAGCACTAAGTGTTTCTTTTCACAAAGTTATTTGAATGTGAGATTTGAGGTTAAATTAGTAAAAATTGTATTTTAGAAGCCCCCTGAATTTTGTGCCTACCTAAGCTACCAAATATTACTTAAATATGACATACATAATACGTCCCTCACAGCAAAGCCCTGGGCTCCTTTTTTTTAGCATGGTGTTGTGACACATTGACAAAGCTGATGCTGCCCTCTGCTGGTCCACCTGGATAAGGCCTCTGTAGCACAGGGGAAGCCTTACCAGAGCTACCACAGTTGTGATGTCTCCTTTCTCCAGACCACACGGAGAATGAGGGCACGTCTCACACAGGGCATTGCCAGAGCCCTGTAGGACTGGTTAAATCTCTGTTTTCCTTTAGTTCGTCAGCATAGCTCAAGCATCACTCAGTTTCTTTGGGTGGGCTGACTCTTGAGTGTCGTAGGCAGGCTGTATTCGGGGAGTTATCATTAAGAATGATCCTGAGGGCTGGAGAGGTGGCCTAGCGGTTAAGAGCGCCGACTGCTCTTACAGAGGACCCGGGTTCGATCCCCAGCACCCACATGGCGGCCGAGAACCATCTGAAACTCCAATTCCAGGAGAACTCCAGTTCCAGGGGAATCCGACACCCTCTTCTGACCTCCGCGGCATTGCACGACAAACTTGCATGCAGACAGTACATTCATATACATACAGAAATAAATAAAATTAATTAAAAAATTTTAAAAAAAAGAATGGTACTGAGCCAAGGGCTGGAGAGATGGCTTAGTGGTTAAGAGCACTGGCTACTCTTGCAGAGTCCCTAGCACCCATATGGTAGCAAGCAACCATCTGTAACTCCAGTCCTAAGGGTTCACTGGGCATTGCATTGAGTGGGTACCCTTACATACACGCAGGCAAAACACTTGTACACACATTAAGAAAAATGGTATGGAGCTGAACTGGGCATGGTGGTCCATGCTTGTAGTCCCAGCCACTTGGGAGCTGGAGGCAGGAAGGTCAGGAGTTCAAGGTCATCCTCAGCCACATGGTGAGTTTAAGGCCAAGCTGAGATACATGAGACATCATCTTAGAAACAAAAGGCACAGTTCCTTGTCAACAATAGCTTGTGGTCTTCTTGATGAAGGTAACATTCTAGAACGCCAAGCCTTTGGACCATCAGACCTGCACACGAGCCAGTCTCTCCTAGGTTTCTTTAACCATCAACACTTTAGATCAGTTAATCTTAGTTCTGTCAAGAATCCACTTACTTGTGATTCATGCTGGTTTACTAGTATCTGTTGTTAGGTATTATTGATTTGAAGCAGACCTGTGTGAACCTCCAGTCACTCTAGTAATCTATGTAACTGGACCCAATGAAAGGTGCTTTAACTTCGCCATCTTTGACCTTGTGCCAGCTCTTCCATTAGCCATCGCAGCCGAGTTCCCTTGGAAAGACATAAAGCTCCAAGTGACATTAACTGAACAATGCTTTTATTTTTTTAATCTGTTTTCACTTCAGGCAATGCCAGTGGCAGTGGCAGCCAAATGTCACAGGGTAACTTGCCCTTGTGAGAGGAATTGTGGGTAATTGGTGGAAAGCTTGGGCCAAGTTTTGGGAATTGCTAAGGTCACTCTTGAAAGCAGAGATAAAACCCTATTAGAATTCTTGGATATTACACCAGCATAGGGGTGACGGAAGGGAAGTAAATTCTATTACTAGGCCTGCTGGAGGGCTCACGTGTGCCTCGACATCAGTATGCAGCATTTCCTCTAATGCACGAGTTAGCTTCGGACTGCATTTCTGTCATTCTTGGGAAGGAAGAATTGCCCCTCCCTAGAAATAGTCAAAGATCTTTAGTAGTCATTTTATAACATCTGTACAGTGTATTCTGTACACCTTTTGATAACAAAAGAACTCAGGGTTTTGCTGGAACCTGTAAAAATCATGATGAAAACCCTGGGAGAAGAGTCAAAGATTAGATAAAGAATAAAATTCAGAATTAACCATTAACCCCAGGCTTAACTTAGATTACACATGCCACTTTTTTCCAGAGGCATATAATATACACTCTAATAACTTTAATTAATAGCTGACACACTTTTCAAGTGGATAAGTATGTTTCTTATTGTATTAATACCTTATAATTGATTTACATTTTAAACAGTTGTAATTCTACTTAGTTCAAAGTGCGATCTCCATATTTGGAGGAATGACTACTAGAAGATCCTGGTTATTAAATCTTGACTTTGATCATGAAGCCTGCTTTGAAATATACGTTTCATTGGGTCCTTTTAAGCTCTCTGGCTTGCTCAAAAGTGTACATATTAAATTTGAATATATCACTCATCAAATTCTCATCCCTAATGAAGCGTCAGCCTCTAGTTTATTTGTCACTTTTGTTATTTCATTTTTCTTTACTAAACTACCTTAAGAGTGTGGAGTGATCAAGCAGAAATGAAAGTCCCAGGATGAATTTTTTAATGTTAACCCATTTTTACATTTCAAAGGAGAGAAGCTGAAATTTTTATCTTAACATGCCTTTCTGGGCAAGAAGATACAGATTCTAATGTACTTCAGCTGGCTGCCAATGACCCCAAAAGATTGCTCCATTCCTTCATTTCAGATTAATAAGAAATGATGCTTGATAAAGAAAATGATTTCCTGTTTATTAAAATTGTGGCTAGCTATTGTAGAAATAAAAAAAAAAACCACATACAAATTATCCAGTATGGTTGTATACACCTTTAATCCCAGCACTCGGGAAGCAGAGGCAAGTGGATCTTTGTGAATTCAAGGCCAGGTCTACATAGTGAGCTGCAGGCCAGGGAGCTACACAGTGAAACCCTGTCACAAAATAGAATAAAATAAAATAAAAAAATCAAATGGGAAAGGAAAGGTTCCAAAGCTCTCTAGTATTCTGTTGCTGTCTCTTACTCATTTTCTAAAATATAATTGAACTTAACGTGGCATTGATTCCATCTTGGCCTGTGGTGAAGCAATAGAAAACCACCCTCATTCAGTGTAGGAGCAGAGTGTAGGAAGGCAGGAGAACGCCCATGTGCCCATCGGCTTGCAGTGTACGTGGTTGAGGTCAGTGAAGTAGGCAGCTGGCGAGGAGGCGGCTACTCATGTCTGTTCTCCTTGTCTCAGGGCCTGGGGACTGACGAGGAGTCTCTCATTGAGATCATCTGCTCAAGAACCAACCAGGAGCTGCAGGAGATCAACAGAGTCTACAGGGAAAGTGAGCGGCCCTGCTTCTGTGACTCGGCCTCCTAGTCCAGTTTCTTTTTATTTTTGGTGGGGCTGGGTGGGGGATATGTGGGGACACACACACACACACACGCCACAGTTCACATGTGGAGGTCAGAGGACAAGTCTTCAGGGAGCTGCCTCTCTCCTTCTACCGTGGGCGGCCAGGGGCTAGAACTCAGCTCAGTATGGCTTTGCCCACTGAACCATCTTGCTGGCCTGACAAACAATATTTTAATGAGAGAAGAGCTCACTGATCAAAAACAGCCTGAAGACCCCTGGTTTGATTAAAATCTATTTGTCTGCTGTCACTGATTGTCACCCTAGCGCAGATGTCATGGGAGGAAGCCTCCCTCTAGAGATTGCCCCCTCAGGAACGTTTCCACACTAATATAACCACGCCTGCTTTCTGGGTGAGGGTCAGTTAGGGTAGGGAGTTGGCTGGACCGGTGGGAAGTTATCAGACCAGATGTGCTGTTTTCTCAGTGTACAAGACTGACCTGGAGAAGGACATCATTTCTGATACATCTGGCGACTTCCGGAAGCTGATGGTTGCCCTGGCAAAGGTTTGTCTCAGTGTCTTCCTCTCCCTTTCCTTCCCACCCCCCAAGCAAGTTGCAGGGCTTAGTCCACGCTTGGGAGGGAATTAACTAAATCCTCTGTGCCTGCTCACAAATTTTGCTGCGTTTCCGAACCTGGGTTTGCTCTTTTGATGCAAAGCCGTCATTTTTGTATAATAGGATTCTTATCCTGCAAGACCCCATAGACAACTGGACTTCAGGGACCGGGGAATTGGGAGGGGGGATGGGCAGCTTTCAAGCTCTGCCTGGATTTCCTTCTCTGTCTGACGTGGGAAAGGGCACTCTGCCTCTGTCTGTGGCCACATGGGACCATCTAAAGTGAGCTTCCTATTTCTTTCGCTTCCTACACTTCATGAAAGCACCCCCCCACATAGTCCTTTGGAAAGTGTGTGTGTGTGTGTGTGCACGCGTGTGTGTGTGTGTGTGTGTGTGTGTGTGTGTGTGTGTGTGTGTATGTGTGTGTGTCTTTGTGGAGCGGATTGCTCATAGTACCACATTAGTTTGGATGAAAGGCAAGTCCCTTGCTTGTCAGGGCAAGGAAGAAAAGTTCTCTCCTTCACCCTGGGCCTGTCAACCTTCACCCACTTCACTGCCATCCCCACTGCTATTCTGTGATCCCTCCGGTTGGTGCTCTCCCTGCCAGGAGCTTGTCCCACCCCAACCTGTGTCTCTCGTGTAGGCTGTCCCTTGTCCTGCTGCACACCCACACTTTAGGGTTCAGCTCTGGCCCCACCCTGTTTTTTCCAGGCTCAGCAGTGCTCTCCACAAGAGCTCCCCCTCTCCTGCACACCATGTCAGCCTCATCCTCAGCTGCTGTGCATTCACCATCTGTCACTTGCTTATTTTTTCTATCTGGATTATAAGCTTTTTGAGGGAAAAAAATTAAATGGCTTCAGGGACTTAGCCAGGACTGGGCAGCAGGGGAAGTTACTTCACTGCCTCAGCCCACGCACTGCTGCTTGGTCTTGCATAGATTTAAAGTAAGGAAAATTGCGAGTGTTTGTTCAGGTAATTAAGTTATGGCTTATTTGAATTGGAGAGAAAACATTTTCAGTTTTAAAATGCACAAAGAGGGGTTGGAGAGATGACCCAGTGTTGAAAGGGACCTGAATTCAATTCCCACTGCCATATCAGCTCCAAGGGACCCTGCGCCCTCTTTTGGCCTATGTGGGTACTGCGCTCACATGCATAGACCCATATGCATATACATAATTAAAAATAAAATAAATCTTTAAAATGTACAAAGAACTAGGTCTGATGTTCTTCCTTGCTTTCTTTTCCCATAGGGCAGACGAGCAGAGGAAGCCTCAGTCATTGACTATGAACTGATTGACCAGGATGCCCGGGTATGTGCCAAGCCTCTTGGCTTGAGATTCAGGGTTGGGGGGGGGTGGTCCTCATAGCCATCTATTCACCTGGGGCTCCTCATTGCTGTCTATTCACCTGAGGGGGTCCTCATTGCTGTCTATTCATCCGGGGGGTCCTCATAGCCATCTATTCACCTGGGGGGGTCCTCATAGCCATCTATTCACC